>SSNP01000045.1:188291-249373 GCA_006937955.1 Pachypanchax playfairii
CTGTTTTCACACCCACTATGAAGGTAAGAACACCTGTGGAGCTAAAATATTCAACAGAAACCTCAGAAAAACCGTTTTTAATGGAAGGGCCTATTTAAGATGCAGCAATACAGACACCCAGAAACTTAAAGGATCAAGCAGAAACAACTATTTGAAAAGCTGAGCATTACTAACAGCTACGTAAATCACAACCTTCTTTTTGTTGCGATTGAAGCAGAAGAAACTAACAAAGCTCAACTCCAGATGACAACCGGCTCTTTCAAGTAACTGTCTTCTGTCGAAAGTTTTCTAATTTAAGTCTTCAGATAATTAAAATAATAAAAACAAGACCTTTTAGTCAATCAGCAATGACTTCAACCTGCTAGATGACTCAAGGCAGAAAGCTCACTTTCTTCTCTGATCAAGTGTCTATGAAAAGTCGATCCGTTCAAAGACATGCGACCCCCTCGTCTCCTTGCATCGATCGATGTGAGGAGACAGATCAAGAGGAGACGGGCAAATACAAAAGGCTGTCTGCTGAGAAGAGTGGCACATTCAGTCTGAAAGGAGATCAATACGGGGATTATGTATGCCTGCTGGAATATTTGGGTTTGACATAGATTGGGTTTGAATTTGATGGAAGTGTTGGTGCAATGAGACGGCTTTGATTTATAAAACAAGAGCGGAATATACTAAAGACGGCCACTGTTAGATCTTGCAAGACACAAAATGACTCATATTGACTGAATTCAGAACGAAATCAAATGTCTTTAAAAGGAAAGCGCTTAAAAACATGACATATATAATTAAGGTATGCAAGTTTCAATATAGACCACTTTAAAGGCTTAAAAAGGACATTTTCAAGAAGATCCCAGTGTTTGCTAAATATCAGAAAAAGGCTCCACTAGACGAGAAAGTAAATCCTCCACAGTTGGGATTCAAGTCTTAGTAGGTAAAAAATAAATCTGTTGTGAGGAGTCAAGCTGACCCTGTCAAATTATCTTTGGTCTGAGACAGCCAGGGGCCTCAGAGATAAGAGGTGCCAGTTAAAAGTGTAAACACTGTCTAGACTATCTAGACTAAGATGGTGAGCATGTGTGTTTAGAAAGGCAGCTTGAGAATGGGACATGCATATTTTCTTTTTAACCATCAAGATTTAATTAGTAAATATTTCTCACACAGTTCATTCCACTTTTTTTCCTGATTGCTTATTAGTGATCTTTAGACATGGAATTTAAATCAGCTGGGTTTTGTTTTTGTTGTTGATTTTTGACTCAAAAATCAAAATCGACTGCCGCAGTTTTTATCTTTCATGTATAACTAGCTTGAATTAATCAGTGGAAAGATGCAGAGAATTCTCCTTTAGGTGTTTCGTGGAGTCCAAAATCTTTCGGTTCAGCTCTAAATTTTAAATAGAAGATTCTACCCAGAAGATGAAAGCCTCTGTGTTTTTGCTCCCAAGTCCATCAATATTCTGAAACAAGACTAGGCTTAAAAACATGCACGCACACACACACACATATATAGATACATATTTATATATAAACAAACTGCGCAGCACCTGGTAGCTTGTGAAATCAAACGTATTACCTTGTGCCACCTTTAAATCAATAACCCCAAAGCATCTGGCAGCTCGACCCCATTATACAACAACTTCATAACAATCAATCTGTGGCCGTTCCTTCACTCCTCCAGAAATCGAAGTAGTATTATTTTCATGTTTGTCTCTTGAGAAAAGGCTTGTTCTAAACCTCAGAGAGTAAAACATCATTTGCAGCCTCCTCATCTGTAAATATTAGCGGTCAGAAACACTAGCAGGTCGTCAACTACAGTGGAAGCATAATGAGAAAAATCAAAGAAAATAAGGACTCAGAGCTAAATAAGGTTTAGCTCTGAGTGACTTACAGTAGAATGAAGAGGGTTAAAATAAGCACCGGCTCTGAAGGTTTAAGAATAAAACTGAGTTGAATGCGATGGAGCTGATGTGGGTATTTGATGTGAAACTTTATTAAAGAGGCCCTTCCATTATAAACTGTTTTTCTGAGGTTTCTGTTGAATATTTTAGCTCCACAGGTGTTCTTACCTTCATAGTGGGTGTGAAAACAGATCAACAACTTCTCTTTCAGTTTTTATCTCTCAAACTACGCAGGTGGTGATAAAACCCGAGTTCTCCCGAGTCCGAACGGCCTGTATCTGTTTCGTCACAACTCCTGTGTTTGTTAGTATTCGGCAGCTCCCGCAGATGAAACCACGCCTAGCATGCTGCTGGCTAAAAGCTGTAACATAAGATGTAGCAAACAGGAAGACACAACGTATGATGTTGCCATGCGCAGCGGGGCGGAGAACAGTATACCTTGCTCTCATAGGCTAGTTTGTTAGCCAATCTGAGTCCAGCAAATTTTAATAATGAATATGAACGAGCTGCAGCTGAAGCGGCCTGACGGAAGGCGCCGGAACCACCCGAATTTTAATGCAGACAGATTGATACTTAAAATGTGTAAATTCTGCAATAATTTCACAGAAAATGTTTATTTTTCATTTGAAATTTTAGTTTTATGTATCTAGTTTACCATCATTTGTTGTCACAAGCAGAGAAGACAATAAAACATGTCTTCCAATTCATTGCATCTTTTTGTGCGATAGAAGTATCGACATTGGTATTCGGTATCGGCAAGTACTCAGATCCAAGTGTCGGTATTGTATATATTTGAAAAAAATTGGTATTGTTGCATCTCTAGTTAAAACGTTTCAAAAGCCTGAAAAATACCTCAATTTATTCCAATTAAAACTGAGAGACCTTATTTTCATATTCAACAAGAGCGAATGGCTGTCAGTCAGGCTTCAGATGCTCTACAATGACTGTTATAAAGATTTTATCTGAACATTTAAATGGTTTTATTTTCCGTAGTTATCAGATCTCTTGTCAAATAAAACACATCTAGAATGTGTTTAAACACTAGAGACCGATACCATGAATGTGTGGCAAACACGTTTTTTTGCTTCTCTATGATTCTGTCAGCTTCAACTTTAAATCATGAGTTTCATCACCTTCTGGATTTGTGATTCTAATAAAGAGGAACTTCCTAAAGTGGCAAGTGAGTGTACATGATATTGTCAGATAGTGTCGGGGGAAAAAATGAAGATTAATGAGACCAAATTTAGAACTGTCTTTGCAAGTCACTGCATTCAGGACAAACTGCTCGATGTGAACCAGAGTCCATGAACAGTTTGATTTTTCACTCTCAGTCATCCCTTTCAATGTTTGCTCCCATTCATTCTTTCACTTTGGCTGCAAGTGTTAAAGTATCACAGATTTACAGCGTTCAGACATATGAGCCTTCAGTTTCAGAGGCAGACATATGAACAGAGCTGCCAGAGCTTTATTAGCTGTCAGACTGATGATGGCTAAGTGGAATCAGCAGAAGAAAAAGAAAAAAGGAAAGATGAAGGGGAGGCAAAAAAAAAAAAAAAAGAGAAACCAGAGAAAGATAAATGAATCAACACATACTTGAAGCCTGGTGCCATGTTGGCACAACTCCCAGTGCGAAGCCAGATGCAGTAGGGGTCACGAGAAGCCAAGCAGGCTCTAAAAAAACAAGAGAGAAAAATCATTATTTACTAGATTTGGAGCTTGATTTGGTTCTGTATGATAATCCTCAATCAGTCATAATAAAACTAACTCAGGAAACATTTATGTTCATTAATTGTGCTGATCAATTCCCATCATTATGACCAATTAATCCAGTTATTTTAAATTCAACATTGTATATCCAATTGATTTATTAACGCTGTTAAAATGTTCTCCACAGTCACTTTCGCTATAAAAACAACCACCTGGGGAAGTGATGGAACAGAAGCATGAAAGTTCAACCAAAGAAATCTTAATAACAGTGTGAAATGCACATTCACACTGATATTCATGCTGATATTTCAAACCGTGACAGTCTCGGAAAGATGGATTAGTGGTTGATTCCGTGACCCAGATATGTGTGGGGGCAACAACAGCATCAATTCTATGGGTTGATTTGACTACCTAAAGTGATGCAATAGATAATATTCGGTAAAATAATGGTAAAATCCTAAAACCTGGACTGGACTCTCAAAAAGAACAAAAATATGATTAAAAACAGGATTGACTCCTTCAAACCAAGTGGACATTCAGAATCAGACGTCCAGACTTTCTGTCACTTTTCAGAGACAGTCCGCCGTCACGCTGTCTCTTCATGTTTTACACAAACACACAGATTAACACACTTGTGACAGTGGCTGCCATTTTGAAACTGAAGAAAACCGTCAGTGGCACGAACAACAGCCATCGTTCATGATGTCGTCTCACACACACTGACACAATTCATGAAACGAGGGAGGTTTTGCTCATAGCGTCACACTGTGGGGTCATTTTGGAAACAAAAAGCAAATCCCCGCATCAAACGCTCCAAAGTCAGTTATCAAAGTCCGCTTTAAGTCTGTTTAATAAAAGTTAAAAAGTCATTAAAAATGCACAGTGTTCATTATATCTGGTTTCAAAAAGAACTGTGGTGTAGTGTCCTGTTTGCTGTGTGCCTCCGATGGCTTAAAATAGACTAAATAACTTCAGTAATTCGGGTTGCCGCAGGAAGTGGTGTTCTGATGATTTATGCTGCCCCGAAAAAAAATGCCGCCATAGTACGAATTGACAACTTATTTCATAACGAGACGTCATTAGAAGTTTATACAGTATTCTTGTTTATGGCGAGTGTGTCCTGTTAATTATTTAATCATATTTTTATGAGTCTTTCCTGATATTTTTTATATATAAGCCCTCTGGGTCCTTATTGGCCATTGTTGGGTCCTTCTTCTCTGGGTGTGTCCAAACATTTGCCTGTCGCTCTGACAATGCAAAGAAAGTAAAAATAAAATGATATTTAGTGTTTCTGTCCTGAGAGAATTTATTTGATAGGTAAAATATATTTAAGGAAAAATATAGAAACAAAAATAAATGACAAATCTGTTTTTTGAAGTCAAGACTGTTGAACGGCACATGTGTGGATGGAATCTCGACAGGTAGCATATTTCAACAGAACATCGGTTCGAACAACGGCCAAAAGCAGAAACGTTATTTAGTCCCGCTTTAAAACTTATAGTGAAAATCACATTTTTGATTTCAGTATCAACTTGTCAATGTGTAACAGATTCAATATGAATCCCACATAATGTCATTTGGTATTAGCAGATGTGACAGATGTTTTTGGGTTAGCCATGTTGACACAGAATGACTTCTTGTATCTTTGTTTAAACAAAATGCAGCTTAGTGAGTTGTAAATAATTACATTTTAACCAGGTCTTTGGATTTCTTCTTCTGAGGTGGGTCATTGCTTTCAACAGCTAAACATGCACACACATTTCAATATCACCATGTTTAAGACAAATGTCTTATTACCAGAAAAAGTTAACTTTTAACTATAAGCTATAATTACATTTGGCATAACACTCCTCTTTCACAGCTGGTGATAAAGGGTGTTATTCATGACGAATAATAGCTCATTTCAATCCAAATGTTCCGTCTCAAGTCTGTACAGAATGAGAGCTAATGAAGGCAACTTTCACAGTTGTCATGTATTGTTAAAAAACGTCCTATTTGACAACATTTTTAAGTCTACAGCATTGTCAGAGGATAAAAAAGCAGAAAAATGACAATATTTTAACCAAAACAATGTGTCTTTGCATGATGCAGCTACAGCTGGTGAAAGCTTCGCTGTGCCGCTGCAGCTGTTGCCACACCAGACTGGCTTTCATTCATCCTACTCAGTAATTAAAAAGAGCCTGATTAACGTTGATGTGTGTGTGTGTGTGTGTGTGTGTGCACGTGCATCCCTCTCAAGTGATGAATGTGCTCTAATTTGGGTAGTGAGCTCTGTTCTTATCAGTCTAATGAAGTTTATAATACCGTTCTTTTTTGTTCATATTTTACTGTTTGAATTCCCAGTTTCTCAAGTACACATGTTTCTATAATATTTATTATGTTTCCAAATTAGGCTCCATATTTCAATATTAAAAAGATTCTCCCCACTTTTATTTCAGGGTGTTTTTCCAGAGTTAAAAAAATTTAGTTTTGTTTCAAATCCAGACAGTTTCTTTTATTTTATCTTTCAACAGGAACGACTGAGTGCAGCTTTAATCACAGAATGACTTATGAAATCCCAGTTTGCAGATTTGTTTTCTTACTTTTTACAGGCTCCATGTTGGGTGCAGCGGCTGAGAGGTACTCGAATGACACAGCTGGTGAATGCAACGAACAACGCATGATGGTCCTTGTCCAGCTCCAATCCCAGAACTGTTCTGTCCTCCTGACCCTGAACGTTGCATCTGGATATACACACAGAATATATTGCATAAAGTTGGCTAAATCCTTCAGCAGCTGCAGCAGGCTGGTTAGAAATGTGACAAATGCAATACTTTGATGGATTGTAAACGTCAATGTCCTCAAGCAGTTTGGATCCAAAGCTGTCATTTGGATGTGTGCTCGCCAAAACTTTCAGGACTCGACCATCATCTGAGCCAAGGAACATCACTGTTCGGTCCTTATGGGGACCAGCGGAAACATCCACAACAATCTGGGTCAACTTGGACCTGAGGAGAAAAAAGAAAATGAAGCAACGATATGAAAATCTGATGTATTTTATGCATCTAAATCAAGTCTTAAAGGCCTCTAACAAAAAGAACATGCCCACTTTATCTGAGCCTGGTTTGATCTGGTTTCTCATCACATTGGTAGATGTTTAAAAATATATTTTTGTTTTAGATCAACTCTTTTTTTTATTAAAACAAAAAAATGCAAAACAGGAAAGGGAAAAAAGCTCAATTGTCACTGTTTGTAATTTTTTTCCCCAATAAGGTGTTTGAAGAGTAAACTTTCTGATGCAGAAACTGACTTCAGCAACAATCACTTTATCAACCTTTCTAAAACCGACTTCCTACAGTGATTGATTGATTTGTCCAACTCATTTAATCATTTTTCTTGTTTAAAAATTAATAAAAAATATATTTTTTAAATTCTTTTAGCTGGACTGCATAGACCCATTTCCTGCTATGGACTTTAACAAACTTGATTAATTGTTTTTTAATGATTTTGAGACATATCAGTAATAACTAGGTTGATCTGATGATAAAACAAGATTAAAATTCATCCCCTGAATGTGCAACAAAACAATCAGTCAACCTACTTCTGCTCTTCTCTCAGTATTACTTTCTTGAACATAAAACTCAAATTAAAGTGAAAACAAATCCACTCAGACTGTCCTGCTTACTAATGTTATATAAAAGAGTCAGCAGATCTGTGTCGCTCTTCGGATATCTGCATCACCATTATCTGGGTCAGCTCGGACCTCTTCAACAGAGAGGCTAATTCGAACATGGAATTACGAATCTCATTCTCATTTCAGACTGGTAATTAGAATCCATCAGAAACTCATTTAAAATCTGCAGACGAACATTAAAAAGGTCATCGAATTTCAGAGCTGCGGAATCAGAGGGAGACAGAGCGAGAACTTCCTGTGGGCCAACGACTAATCACAGCTGAGACTGATGATTATCCTCGAGGTTTCAGGTCAGGATGGTGGATTCACTGCCTCTCAGAGCAGCTGTAATTTCCTAACTAACCTCTTCTGGGTACACTTTACATTCTCCTCTTTTCTTTTGACCTTTTAGAATTCATTCTTTATTGTCCGAGGCTTCCGGGAGTATTTAATTTAATAGCCATCTCAGTAAAATAAAACTGAAACAGTCTGCTAGTTGCAGCAGACTGAGAGAATTTAAAGTCACTGGGCTTTGAAGTTAAATTTGACAAAAATATAAACTCATTTACACCTGTAGATGCAAATTTAGGTTAAAAAACACATTGAGGTACATTGAGTCAGGTGTCAAACGTAGGTGTATGCCATTGAATGTGCTGCTTATCTTGTGCAGCAGATGCATTTCTTTCCATTATCTGCAGTAGGTGTTACATTTTTCAAAATTCTTTTGCCAGGAAATGACAGTCTCAGTGGTTGAAAGCAACATCCTGGCAACTTTTAATGATCTGGAGCATGCAGGGGGGAATCTTTGCTTTTGTTTTTTTGTGCAGGATTTTAAAGGTCTAAAGAGCAGAACAGAGTGAATATGCTGTGGTCATGATGTGGAACTGTGTTTGTAGGTGCTGAAATCAGTCACCGTCTCTGCTCGAACACTGCGAGTTAAAGTTATAGTTTAAATGAGCTCAAAATGCAAAACACAGTCACTCTGCATGAGGACGTGCTATATATTACCTGCTAGACGTCCGGGTGAAGCAAGGCCGGTCGTTGACGGAGGGTACAGCTTCATCCATCAGAGGATAAGACTTGATGAAGGTCAGCATCTCATCTGGAAACTGTACTGAAGATTTGTAATCTGAAGCTGGACCATCACCTGCACACGTACCGGGCCTGGAGATACAGAAGTAAACAATTATCAACCAACTCATCCGCTTCAAAACATGTTACTAAACAAAGAAACTGGTTTCTCCTGGATTTAGTTCTATAAACCTCTCACCTTGGTCTGGGAACATTCTCATCTGGTACTGGAGTCCAGGATGAGTCGCTGGTCCTCTGCTCTTTGAATTTTCCATTGAAGACTTTCTCAATGTCGTCCATGTAAAAAGCGCAGACTGCTGAGCCTGGGATACTGAGCGACACAAAGAAAACCAGGTTGTACATCAATATTTTGAAGGTTTACTGATTTAACAAGTTTACAGGAGTTAAAGAAAAGACATTCATGGCAAAACTCCAAAAATCACACTGACTCAGTAAAACCAATGAACTCAAGAACAAAAAAAGGAAAAAATAAATCTGTCCACTTTTAGATAAAAAGCTTGACATAAAGATGACGGATCAGCAAGATACAAAACCCTGAGACCATGTCAGCCAAACTCTTTAACTTGATTTAGTCAGGAACTGAATCTGCTGGATCATAAACACTAACCTCTTGTAGATACCAAACTCTCATTGTGTCTGAATTCTGACAGTAGCTGTCAACATAAAATGCTGATTGGTCCAAATTACCCTGTCTTGCTCAGAGATGCGCTGCTTGAAATCTGACAATACGGAGTCTTCACTGGTCATGAACATTCAACCGGATTACATCATCAATGTTGTGGACGTTTCTGTTTAATCTGACTCACAGCGGAATCAATTAAACAAATTCAACTCTTATTTAATCCAAACCCCACTGCTAGAGGCATATAGACACAGAACAGACCCCCTTTACTACTGATCTATTATCTACTCAGTGACTTTAACTCATTGAGAAGCAACTAAAGAGGTCAGTCTCCTGGAGTATAATGAGTGTTGCTAGGACTAAAGGAAAAGAATACACTGAGGGAAATAAAATGAGAAGTGGGAAAAAGATTAATGAACAAAAAGAGAAAAGAGAACCCACAAAATTCCCTTTCCGTTTGCCTATGAAGTTATGGAAATCTCTACCTGTGAAGACCCCCTTTGACATTTTATTATCCCTGACCCACATTTTAACAGGGACCCACTTTCTACATGAAATCTTAAACCAAGTCCCACGAGTGAGAACCTGGAAACCACGTGCTCGGTTTTTAAATGATGGCCTCATTTCCATAAATGTCCCTGACTGGAACAAAAAAAAAAAAAAACATATTTGCTTTCCAACAATAACCACAATCCTCTCTTCATGATAAATCCTCATATTTCAAAAATATCCATCGCTGCCCACTTCACAAGCATTTTCTGTCATAATACCCACAGCATGATGAAACATCTACAAATAAATGATGAAAGGCATTAAAAGCGTGTCCTTTTCCTCCAAAATACTATCTTACCTGTTGGCTTGTGTGGTAAAAACTCCAATAACTGCAGGTCTCTGGTTGATCTGCAGCACATTAGTGAGAGACTGAAGGACATCAAAGTAGAAGAAGGAGTCTCCAGGAACCGAACAGTTCAATCGTGCCTGAATGCAACAACATTCCTTTTAGATATTTAAACACTCATAAAAATAATTTTCTATTATGAATTTCATCCCTGTGTAAATCACCTTCAGGAAGGAAGTCCAGTATCTGTCCAGAACTCTGGGAGATCCTCCGTTGTCATTCTTACAGACTCGGGCAACTCGAGAAAATACCACCTGTAAACATGTTTTAAGCAGTAAAATATATCTATTCTACTTCCAAGCTAGTTTTAACCTGAAAAACTTTTATAAAACCACACAAACAGTGTCAATTCTATTAGAAGACTCATATAAAATGATTCTTTTACTGTCAGTAGTGGCTGAAGTGAAAGAAGCACAATTTTTAAAAATATGAACATGGACTTTGGGCTTTATTTGGTCTCAGAATTTCAATAACTGCTTTACTGTTAAAAGAAAGGTTCACACACACGTACTTTGCCCAGGGCTGTATATTCCACAGCGATCTCACTCAGGAAAAAGTAGACGTAGTTCCCATAGTCGATGGCATGCAGGAAGTGAGGCTCTGCAGAGAGAAAGGAATAACAATCATCTATTTTCTAAACTTTTAAGGTAAAACTTTTTTTTTTAAATTCTAACTTTTCACCTTCTGTATATGCTGTTCAAAACCTCATTGCACTTATCAGGTGGGAAAAAGCCTTTTTCACTTGCTTTTACTGACATTTTATATTTTCCAAAATCCCTTCTAAAATGTAGAGAAGCTATAGAAGTTTCAGAATAATGATGAACTCCATTAAACTGCAGTCTGTTTTGATCTATCTGTGAGGAGAAAGATGGCATCCATGATTTCAGACTTTTAGTCTTGCAGTCCTGCAGAGCCACAGCATGGGGTGTAAGACTATAACAGTACGGCTTATTTTCATGCACTGGAGAATGCACTTTTTTTTTTGCAGCGGTGAGTTTGATGAATGAAACAGTTTTTGCCCTCTATGATAGGCTGGAAATTATAATTTCACTGTGCAGAGAAATGCATTCAGCTTAAGTTTCATCTAGAATATTAAATAGAAAAAATTCCAATTGATACTCATCAGAAAACTGCTGGTTCTGGACCTTCAAAATCAACACACAATAGAAACTATTTAACATTTTTTCCCTTGGTGGAAGTTAAAATTAAATATTTTCTACATTAAAACAGTTTCAGTCGTAAGGACACTGAAATAAAAGACAGAACATCTACTGAATCCAGATAGTCACAAATACACCTGACAAATGTCCTTCATTCTCCATAAAATTTTCTTCCAAATTATCTTCATAAATTAAAACAAATCTTTTCAGCGTGACTGTTAAAAGATTTTAAACAACCACTAAATGCTGCATCAATAAATCACCCAGATCAGATAAGATAAACATGGTTTCATCACTGAAACTGAAACAGACCTCGAAGCCACTTTGAGTCGTATTTGACGGTTCTGAGAACAGGTCGACCTTCACCCAGGCTTCTGTAGATGACGGCATCGCTGGCCAGAAAGTCTGTCATGGTGGCCGAATAAAAATCTCCCCCTGAAATAAACAACATGTTTAATTTCTCTGTGACACTTTAATCTAAGTCAAGACGATAGAAATTGAGAAATTACTTTTGGAAATATCTTAAAATGATATTTAATCAGTTAGAATATTTTAATAGTCTGTAAATAAAAGAACACTGATGACAGATTTACTGAAATAACTTTTGGTCATTTGTCACTATCTTCATATGTTATTCATAAAACGTTTACGTATAAAAGGTTAGATATGAAGTATGAGACTGGATGTGAGATTTTAGGGACCGTTTCTAAAAGTTAATATTGACTCACCAGCAAAAAGTCCAACATTGGACTGAATCGACTCAAACGGACAGCGAGCCTGACCAATGACTTCCTCCCCAACCTGCTCCAGGGAGGTCATCTGAAAACAAAAAATCTCATGTTATCTCTTCTAAACACCAACAATGACAAAACAAACCAAAAAAACAGTCAAACAAAATGATTTTTTTTATTATTGCAACTCATTAAATTGAATTTATTTCAGTAAATAAGTACTGCTAATAAGCTGATGCCACTTATCAGCAGTTCTGTTGTAAAACCAGGTAATAACACATCAAGGAGCAAGACAAAGATACAGGATCTTATTTCTAAAATAAAATACTTACATTACCTAATAACACAGCAAATGCTGTAGAAAAAAACCTTAAATAGAAAATACAGTAATAAAACAAAAGCTCTGGTATTATTTAGATAATGTGTGGACATTTTTATTTGATTTAGATATGTTGCTGATATTGTTGTAGCTGAGCTGATGGAACTCGGATGATATTTCATTGTCGTTTCTGCAGCTGCGACAATGCCAACTGTTTTCCAAGTACGTTAACTGAATCTCTAATAGGGAGTTTAGCCCTCTGAGAAGCTTCATAAATGCACCTGTCTGCTATTTTCTCCCTGAGGGAGCTGAATCTCTTTCTATCTGCGAGTGCTGAACTCTCTAACCTTCTGCCAGCCTAGTTTGCCATTTTTAATTCAGATTATATCTCACTTGTGCTCGTCTGTTTTAACTCCATCGCGAAACAGGACAGGGCTCTGTTTCCTTTCTCTCTTTAAACACATATCTTTTATTTTATAACGTCTCCTTATTGTACAGCTTGACAGTTCTCGGTGATTCATCCACTAAATAAATCAAACGTATTATTACACACTTTTCGGAAATGTCTCCTCTTGGTTATTTATCCCTTTGAGTTTTGGCTCAGCAGAAAAAGCGGTAGCAGAAGCTGCAGTTTGCTGGTTTATAAATAAAATAAAAATAAATATAAACCCTGATTTAAAAAAAAATATACTGGCTGATTGTGCTGTATATTGCACCTTGAAGTCATAAAGTGAGACCAGGCATCACGGATTCTCTCCAAGTGCTACATATCTGCTTTTGGATCCAGACGCTTCAAAACACAGAGAGAAAAGCTCTTCATCTTCTAGCAAACGTGTCGTTTTTCCCACCGCCAGAGATTTCAAAGCATAAGAAGTTTCTGCTAAACAGGGTCATCAGCCGTCAATCAAACTATCAGCAACTGCTGCCGAGGAGAAAAAGAAGACAGAGCTGGAGTGGCACCTGAGATTGTGGGATTTATATATGTGGTGGGTTTTTTTAGACAAGGCATCCAATTATGACAAGGGATCGCTGTCAGAATCAAAGTCACCCTGTCCTTGAAGCAAATTTCCTGTTTATTATGCCAAGAGTGGGGGGGAAAGGTGCAGGAATTAAATAGCTTAGAGGGTAATGTGTAGGTCTGGAAAATAAAGTCTCACTTTTCACACAGTGTGTCATTGTAAAATCCACAAATGTCAAAACCAGAGAAATCATTAAAAGCAAATCGATTATTTCTTTGACTTGTTTAAAGTATCAATCAAAAGGTAAAGACCAAATATGCATGATAACAATTATTTTACACAAACATTTTTCATAATAAATCATTTGGAAATTTTATACATGTTAAAAACATAAAACCATTTGTCAGTTTTAAAATGACGTAACTGTTATTTTTAAAGTTTCTTTTTTTTTTACTGGAAAAATACATTTTTATTCACATTAAATACTAATTAAACATGAAGAATTTCATAATAAAACACATTAACAGATACTTCAGTGATTCTAAAGCCTGATTTTTTTTTTTATTATTAAATAATAACAAATCAACACTGTTTCCTCATTATTTAAGTACCATTAATTATCAATCCAATCATGTCTAATTAAGGAGATGGTGATCTTATGAAGTCAGGTTCATTGGAAAAGCTCTGAACAATTCTCCTTGATGATATATGTCTTAAAAGTATAAAAAATGTAGTTTAATATGGAAAAATATTGTATCATTATGACATGGTTCTCTTTATTGTTCTACTAATTTTTTGGGCAAATTGGCTATAATTTTATCTTATTTCATCCTTATGATTATATGTGTTTTATTCTTCTATTTTCATGCATAATATTGTTTGAACTGTTTACATAAAAAGTATCTTTAGTAAACCATTCAACAACCTTAAAACTTCTTCTTCTTGGCATTGTGGTTCAATAGAGTGAATTCGGATGTAAAGAAACTTTGAGTTCAATTTGAGTGGTAGCTACGTTTTAGGAGAGGGAAAACATAAATAGTCTAGATAGAAAAGACTAATAATTTAAAGTAGTGAAGTATAAGAGAGTAAAAAGCATATTAATATTACAGTTGTAGCTAAAACAAACAAACAACAAGATAAAGGCACAAAATAAAATGTGATGATTATGAATGCACATGAAACAAAAAGCTTGAATACATAAATTTGTTTTTTGTTTTTGCACTTCTTAAATGAACATTTTTCTTTTATGAGCCATAAGAAGCCAATATAGTTTAATCTTTAATAATTTGTAATTTATTCTCATTCATCTTCCCTTTGGAATCAACAGGCTCATAATCCATTTACTTGGAGCCCAATAAGAGGCAGAAAACAAATAAAATTAAAGAGTTATTAAGACTGCAGTTTGCCTTTCTGAAAAATTCAATACTTTTTAAGATCTTCAAACACCTAGCAGTTATTTCCCACCGCTGCAGCCTGGAAACTATCAATATATATTGAGCTGGAAAAGATCTCTCACTGAATGAGTAAAAATGTGTAAAAACCACCCATGAGGTTTTTTTTAAATGGCCTTTTACTGAAAGGAAAAAAAAGCACCAAGTAATTTTACTGTCGTTTTAAACACACATGGACATGGATTGCATTAACCAGGTAATGTTTACCCTGTAGTTTCGGCAGGTTGGGTTGAAAGCATTAGTCCCACAGGCAAACAGAGTCTCATCATTTCGGGGAACCAGCACTTTGACGTAGTTGTAGCACTCATCCTGAAACACAAACATATGATGAAATAAAAAAAAAAAAAAAAACTTTCCAAAGATGACAAAACAGTGTCTGATAAGCGTAAACCAGACTTTACATTTAAAATAGAAGAAACACAGGTTTTAAAAAAAGGTAAAGGTCAATTAAACTGATAGGTCAAGATAGAATAGGAGTGTGTCTACTATTTCTTTGTTGGTGGGGGGGGGGTCACGTAAAGGCACAGATTTCCAAAATGGTGGCACATAAATGGGCTCATAAACTAAAAAAAAAAAAGAAAATCTAGTTTTTGTAGAATTATAGACCTTTTGTCATAATTTAAGTTGCTAGCATAAACCAAAATGAAATTAAAATCAGTCAAAGCACAATATCAATGGCTCAATTCCATTAATCATTTTCTTTGATTAATGTAAAAGTACTGATTGAATTTAAACGTCTCAGCTTGGGAGTGGCACCTGAGGTGGTCAGTCTAATTGGCCACACCCCTCTGGACACGCCCCTGGTCTAGAAATAAAAACATCCATACATTTTTAACCAATTATCCAAGGTTAAGTTGAGGTAATAACAGATCTAAAAGGGAAACCCAGACATCCCTGTCCCTAGCAACACTCACCAGCATCTCTCGGGGAATCTTAAGATAGTTGTAGGCTTGAGAGGACATAATCTCTCCAATGGGTTCTGGGTCTGCCTTCACTGAAAGGGACTAGTAAAACCTCCAGAACTTTGGACTCGTATTGTAAATCTCGTGACCACAGATGAGGGAGGAAATAGACCAGTATATATATATGGTATATAGACCAGTCAGTTCCAGCTTTTGTCCCAGTTTCCACCTCCGTGACAGACTGAGGAAATGCCCTCATTATTACAGACAAAGCTGCAAACTGCCTGAGTGCACACTGAAGATAATAGTTTGATGACATCACAATCACATCATCTCAAAAAAGCTTAGAGGAGCTCATGGAGTTCCCAAACCAGACAATCTCCTCTGCATGAATACACCTTGAGATCTTGTCCATGTACACCACAACACCTCTGCCATCCTACACCAAGAACAAGTTTGACTTTGTGCAGAGAATACAAACAGTTTTTGCTTTGGTTTTAAAGGTAGCAGGCAGCCCTTTGAAAAAGTGACCCCACCACCCCATAGTTTTACAGCACCCCTTTTCTAATTGCATCAGAGGACACTGTTGTAAGCCTCTAAATCCACACAACATAAGCAAACTGGAAAATTAACCTCCAATGACATTCTAAGCAACTGTCCACTGTTCCAAAATCAGGTAAAAATAGATAAAGTACATTAGACCATGCATGGAGTATAAACTTACACTGTTCTTTCCTCTGACCGTACATTTGCTGACGTCTTTGGACTTCCATGTCAGCTTCTGAAACAGGGTGAGAAAGAGGAAAAGAGTGTAATTTTTCTCAAGAATGTTAGGTAAAGAGTGTTGATTAGATACAAACACACAGGTGAGGAGGAAGATGAGTCATGTCTGACTGGAGAGCGGTTTGAACAAACACTTCAGGTCAATCAGTGAGCAGCTGCTGAGGCTACAGCTCAGATTAATGTTTGCAGACTCAATGAGAAAAGTTGCACCACAAATCTGTGCTAGAGTTTTTGTTAAAAATAAAAAAAAATCCTCATGGCAGGAAGAGTTCAATTTTAACAGTTAAAAACTATTTCTTTCCAAAATAACTACACTGTAAGAGTAAATATTATTTAAGAATCAGCACTGGGGTGTTGTGTTTGTAACCTGGGAAGCTCTGAACTGATGACACTGCGTGCATGTTTAACAGTTAATACAAAGAAAGACAAGCCAGACACTTGTTGGGTTATAAATAGGAACAAAAATAGCTAATAGTTTAATGTCCAGATGAAAGAGAAAATATTAAATTTGCTCCCTCTAAGTAACAGGATTGTTGTAGACTGCAGTTGTTTGTATGCCCGTCTGTCTGACCATGCAGCTGGAAATCTAGAGGAACATAAATTATGACCGAAAAGCTGTCTTTATAATATACTTTTCTATACACTTTCTTACACTTACAGAAACCTCACATAATACTTATGAACGAGAAAAAAAATTAAGCTTCCCCTTTTTTGCTCCTGCACAACATCAATAATGGAGTACGTGGTGCATTTTAAAATGTAACTACTAGAAACTAAGTAAACATGATTTTATTCTCTAATTGTTGTGACCCAGTTACATATAATGGTCTGTTTTCAAGGCACTTCTAGGAAAAAAGTTTAAATATAATTTCAACCGGGTGGAAAATATGTACATTTTTAGTTTCAAAATCCAACTTTTGCAACATTAATCAGCAGTAAACAGAATAACCAGCAGTAAATAGAATAAACACTAAAACTGAAAAAAAAAAATGAAAAAAAAAAAAATCTGGAAAAGTACAAGTCACAAATGGGTTTAAGCAATGTATATAACATATCTATTTTCTTTTATAAGTTGTGGCAACTGTAATGAAAAAAAAACAAAACATTCCAAATAAATCCCTGTATTTATGATCATTTTGTTACCTAACAAAATAAAGGAAATCATTGTAATTGCCCTTTTTGATTTATAAATATTGTTAACACCAACATTTAAGTAAACTTAAAAAGTCAGAGTTTTTAAGAAGCTGATACTTAAATATCATTGCTGTCTTCTCATCTGGTGGTTTTGGGAATGACATAGCTATTGCTTTTATTTACCAAATATGGGCTCCTGTGTTTCAAAATGTCAATGAAAGTAAAAAAAAAAAGTACGTCATGAATTTGTAATGAATCAATAAAAAAATACTTTAAAGTAAAGGATACACCGATATAAAAAAGAAAGAGTCCTCAGAAGAACTATGTTCTATGTACCATTGATAACGAGTATAACAGCTCACATCAAAGAGTGGTTGTAGTCCACCATCCCACAATGCACCAGGAGGTCTATTACTGTCAGAAGCCACCCTGTAACCTTTTCCTTTTGATGAGAAGGAGGTGCGCAGATCAAAGGAAACATGTCTTTTGTGCCGCCTCAAATATTACAAGCCTCTATAGTTTTGTTTTGCCGCCCTGATATTTAATGGATCTATTGAGAAAAAAGTAAAAAGGTTCTTTTGCTGCATTGCCAGCTGTAAGTTGTGATGCTCTTCTATATGCTGTGATGGAAACACTCTAATGTAAGATGAAATCCCAGAGTGAATTTACATCACATGCATGAGCTGATTGAACATGCATGTACAGTTTACTCAAATCTACTAATGTCATAATTGTTTAATTGCAGCAGTTTTAACAAGACAACCAAACCATTTTCTGTTCCTAAAAGGATATTTAAAGTTTATTACAACACAGAATATTAACTGCTCTATAACAGCTAAATCAGAATCAAAATATTAAAGCGCAGCTTGCAATGGTGCACCACAGGGCTCTACCCTTGGTACACTTCTATACTGTACATCATTGTAGATGTTTAGTTTGAAAACACTCCTATTTTAAGGCCTCAAACTACTCAAGCCAAAGTTTTGGATTGCATTACAACATTTTCAAATATGGCTTTTTTTAAATACTGAAGAGACTTAATACAAAATATACCCATTTTCTACCAAAGACTAAATATTTGATTCATTTAATCTAAGATTCAAATGCCACACATCAGTTTCCACTTCAAAACTAACACTTTACCATTTCTCTGAACCATATTCAAGATTAAATTTTCTGTTGCATCACAGCTTTAGCAGCTAAATGATGTTTTACACCTTACAACTACAGACCATCTGTGTTGTCTATACCACAGAAGAGGGCAGACTTCACTACAAAGGGTAATCTCTCAGCTGTTGAATGTTTGAGTATAAAACAAGTCAGAATGGGTAATTAGTATTATGAGTCTTTTTAACTGAAAGATTCCCAAATTGCCTCAAAACCTTCAAACACGCAAAATGTATTTAATACTTTTCACAGCTCTTCTGATTGACACCAACTTGGAGGAGATGCAGAACTATGCAGTGCCAAAATTCTTCAAATGGGAAAACAGAAAAGACAAAAGCATTAAACCTGTCAAAATAAAGTATAAGTTTCACTTCTGTGTTCTGAAATTGAAGGAAAAGGATGTTGTCAGTTTTGGAAATGTGAGAAAAACTTACACAAAGTTGGATTCAATTAATCAGCCCTGACCTGAGGAGTAGGGAACTACCTCAAATGGTAAAATAAACATACAATAAGATAAAATAAATAACCTTTTTCAAATCATCTAACAAGTTATTTCATTCGAACAAGTTTAGAGCACAAAAGCAGAAGGTGGCAGCTGCAGGGAAGACGGAAAAACTCAGATTTAACCACAACATTTTTACACTCAAAAATACTCTATAAAGACCTTTTTAAGTTTTCAGGAAGTAACAGACCTCAAAATAAACTGTTTATCATATAAATTTACTCACCAGCTGTGGGACAAACTCCTCTGAAGCTGTTGTCAAGTTCACTGCAAACACATGATCCCTGAGGAGTTCAAAGCACAGAGTCAGAAGCAACCGTGCAGATTCACATCTCTGAAGATTTATAGGAAATTGGTGAATGTGCTCCTTCCTTCTCATGTGTGGTTGTGTCCATATGTGCTTGTCTGAGTCAAACTCAGTGTTGTTGGTCCCATTATATCCTTGGTTCTACTAAAGGTAACAGTAGTGTACTCATTTATTTACTTATTTTGCATAGAAGTTGATTTTAATTGCAATGCGTTTGAGTTTCCACACATTCCACACAGTCTGCCTGAACATTTAATACCGTGCAACCATTTTTAAAATTTTATTTGAGCCAGATTTCTTGTGGAATTAATTAATGAAAAATTAAAAGCACAAAGCAGATCAATATGGCATATTTTTTCAGAATGAAGTAGATGATTTTCAGATTTATTATAAAAACACAGAATCCTTAAAAATACAGACTTTACTTTTTTTCTAAGAGAAAAAATCTGAAAAGTTATTGTCAGAACTAATTACATGTTTTAAATTGTTTTGATTTTGCTTTTAATGTCCAAAATCCAAAATGGTTTATTCATCTTCAAAGAAAAAAGCTAATTCTATTTACAAAGTAATTAAAGCAAAAAAATAATTCTAAAATGTCCATAAAAACAGAACAAATTTGAAAATCAAAGCAAATGATTATGTTTTGTTGCCTTTCAAAGAACTGGATTTTTAATTAGTTGGTCTTATGTACCAAAATCTGCCCACTATTGGCCATTTTATTTAAAAATGTGCTAAAATAATATGCTTTTAAAGACAATAACCATTTTTTTAAATTAATTCTATCAGAATGAGTGTGTTTGTGTGCTGACCTAGCTGCAATGTAAAGGATGTGATTGATCCGCAGCATCCTCTGAAAGTCCAAACCCAGACGCAATGTGTCGTTATCCTGAAGCAAACCCTGAAATCCTGGATACTGGTACGACTCTGCAAACATCCAGTTAAGCAATAATAATTCACACATTTAAAACTTTTCATCAGATGAAGATGGTTTTAAATTTGTGTCAGTGTCTACAGTTGCAAAAACTTCCAAAAAATGTGTTTTAATTAGGCTAAAAATCATTTTCCCTGTTATGTAGTCTACTTACGCTCTGAGCTGACCACACTGAGCGGCTCCAGGTCCTTCGGAAAGGATGTTGTTGAGGCCGACTCAGACACGAAACAGGAAGTAAGACTGAGCATCAACAGCAACAACAGTGGCCGCCACAGCCCGTCGGTCTGAGCCATTTTGTTGGAAACCTTTGGATGAGAGGAGGTTAACGGGGTAGGGTGATGATGTCAGCAGGTCATGGCGAACATCAGCTGTGAAGGAACACAGAGAGAAAAAAATGAGGGTTAGACTCTCAGAAAAAAAGGTGAAAAGCTAAAGTGTCGGTCTCCTCTGGATCACATGCTTCATCAGGAGCAGTAATTTATGAGAAATTAGCACTTAGCCCTGCTTTAACCAGTTAGGCCACAGTGCAACACACACAATTAATTACACACATTAGCATATTGATGGCATATTTGTGGCATCGCACAGAAATACAGATCTATCTTGATTAAATTTAAATCTTCAAAATGATAATAAACTGATAGTGATGAGCTTGTTCACTAGAGATCAGAGGATCAAATCAATCATCATCACTCTGCTGTCAGAGAATCAAAGCGTCAACGGCTCAGTTGATTGTTGCTCCTTCGACAGATGCCGGAGTTTATAAAGTTATTTTGAAGTTTGCATCACTACTGGAAATGACTTTGCTCTCATAGAGATGAATCAGAAATCAAGCGTAAAAATGAATCAGTTATTTATGTGCCAATTATTTCATTTCTGTATTAGAAATAAGAAGAAAAAAATTAATATAAAACAACTTTCATATCATTTAACATTTTCATCTTATTTCCTCATTTTATTCTTTTTTTCCTCATCACCCTCTTTTCATTTTACCTACACAATGTAGTAAAAACTACTTCAGTCTATTTGTTTTCCTCTGTCTAAGTTTCTTTTTTAATCACATCATACAGTGACATAACAGAAAAAAGGAGAATATGAAAGGGACACACTCTCCTCTAATCCCCTCCTTCATCAACTTCTTGCCGTCATCTCTTCACTCTCTGGATTTGTTCTGTCACACAAAGTGACAAATGAAGAGAAGAAACGTGGACCCAGGGGTAAAAAACACGGCTCTGCATTTCTCATACGATCCTTTTTTTTTTTTTTTTACTGTAAATGAACAAAAAATGACTAACAACAATAATCTAATGTTTCCTCTTTGATACTTTTTCCTGTCTAGCATGAGTTACGCAATCTGGACTTTCACAAACCACAAAAAGTTAAAAGTCCTTCAAACTCCTTCATTCATTAGGTGTGAGTTATAGAGGACAGGATGAGCTTCTGATGACATATCTGTATAAGCTGTTTTTTTATTTGTTACTTTCTCAGACTAACTTTACACACATGAAAACAAAATAACAAATCAAGGCAGATCATCGCAGTGCAGTTATTCCACCCAAAAATCCTAATTAGTTTGGTTGAAACTGCATTTATATCAGAAAAAAAAACATTTTGTTAAGTATAGATATCTTTGCTCGAATACATTCCCCTAACATCAGTCATTTTTTTTAAATCATGGACCTTTGATAAGACAGCTTCTGTGATGTAGTGATTGCTGGAAATCTTGTACTGGGGCTCCATGCCTTCAAAACGTTTGATCAAACTGCTTGTAGTAATAAACTGCCTTTCACTCTGCCTTCTGACAGTTTAGCAAACCAGAGCTTGGGGTGTACTCTCTTTTAGCTTCAGTTAATATTTCTTCTCCTGCTGCTATCACACGCTCAGTATTCGAAAGGTTTTAAATGAACGCAGCATCAGATGGAAAATGAATGTTGAATTCCAGCTGAAGTCGGAACAAACTTCATTCAGTAAAATGTTCTGTGTCAAAAGGTAACGTGCAAGATTTGTTCTTTTCTTAATGGGATCATCAGCTGCATTGTGTTTCTTGTGAATGATACAAACCACAATCAGTAACAACAATAGATCAGATTATGGCAAAAGACATAGTCCCTAAAACACATGTTCTGATAAAACTGGCTATCAACATTTGTTCACACATGATCTATACAACTGCAGCCGAAAAAAAAAAAAAAAAAAGAAGAAGTCAGTATAGCCAGTCATGCTTCAATTTCTCAATGACCAAGTCATGTTGGCACCATGGCACTCTTATCATGGATACAGTGTCACCATGTTCTACCTGGACCTTAATATGATGTCATAAAGATGATACACTGCTAGAACTTTGTTACATTTGCCGTTTCTCAATATGTGGACTTGTGTGGACTTGTGCACTCACATCATCAATGGTGAACTGAGTACTGTTCGGAGTGTTCTTGCTCCCCCCATTTTATTGAGAATGCAACAAAGCTTCCTTCTGAGGACGTGGGCCAGCAAGGTATCCCATAATGCATTGCACCAAAAACCTCAGCCCTCTCTTCAGCTTCTAGTAAATGATACCAGCCACTGTAGCAATTATTACTCGCTCCATTTTATGTCTAACGTGTTTCCCTTTTAATTTCTTTTAATTGTATACCAAGATAGGACATTCGTTCGCATACGCGAGCCAACTTCAAACATTTTTACATCCTTTAAATTTGGAAAGAGTTAACTTAGGGAATATGTGAGGCAAGTGTTTTTGTTTTGGACTGTTTTTTAACTTTCAGTTTTATTTCATGTCAGTTTTTTAACCGTAGCATAAAGTAACATTTGTCATCATCCAGTTTACCAGCTGCAGAAAACAAAAACAGCACTTCAGACTGAAGAATATGTTCATATAGATATGTTCACTGAAATAAGCAGAGAGTAGCAAATAAGGCTTTATTGTTGAAATAGTTGCATGAAGAAAAATGCCAAGGAAAAGCCAACAGGAAGAGCACAAACACCAAGAACATTAGACCGATGGAAATAAAGTTAATTAATAGGAACAACAATAAAACAGAACGATTAAGTTTTCATTCCACCTTTGAATGAGTTTCATAAGGCTAAAATTGTCAAATTTCCTGCGATAAAAGACAGACAACTGCAGCCCACTCCTGTGTATAAGTAACAGAAAATACACAGGTCGGGTGTTAATACTTCAGGATTGGGCTTTCATATTTTTCCACCAAGTAATAAAAATGTAAAACTAAAGAATAAGCTTGCTGAGATGAGTCACGCGTCGCAAAGTATAGCCCCATCTGTGACTAGTCTCCACTTTATTTGTTCAATCATTAATTTACTGCTCAGAGCCAAAGCAGTGATGTTAATTCTCATTCAGTGAGACAAGGCTGAGACAAAGTATACAGACTAATGAAGAACTAGTCACTCACTCAGACGCGCATACAGCTGACGGCTCACCTTGGAGGAAAACTGGCTTTGTCGAGGGCTCATTCATGACTATTTGTCTGAAGCCACGTCCCAGTTCACAAATGTAATTTACACCTGGATGTGTACACCTGTATATGATAGACACATGGACAGACTTCCTGCCATCTGAGGCCTTATGATGTGCAGGCTGCCTGAAGGTTTGAAGAGAACACGCAGTGCGGTTCAGAGGGATCTCAGTTCTTCACTTTTCACATAATCCGTTTGCTACAGAGATGAAATGTAAAACATCTTAAAATGTCTAATTACAGCTGAATTTACAGCAACTCGTTTGCCTTTGCTGCAGTAATTAAAAATGTTGTTACCTCTGCAAAGAAAATTGTTGGTTCAGTTTGTTTATGAACAAATGCAAAGACTGAGGATGAGACTGTGCTGTCAGTTTCTCAGCCAAGCCGGGAAAAAAAATCAACAGGCTTAAAAAAAAAAAAACAAAAACAAAAAAAACATTGTGTCATTGTGATCATCTGATTAGTTGATTTCTAGTTGCTTAATGTTGTTGTACAGTAAAAACTTTAAGCTTGGGCATGAGTTTAACCTTGTTCTAAATAATACCAGTGCAGTTACTGTGGCTACATGAATGTTCAACAGGATCTACTAATAGTTACACATACTGAAGATAAAACACATATATATATATATATATATATATACAGTATATATATATATATATATTATTTCCTATATTAATCCCTCGTGGAGAAATTTGGCTCTGCATTTGACCCATCCTCACCTTACGGCAGGGGTGTCAAACTCCAGGCCTCGAGGGCCACTATCCTGCATGTTTTAGATGTTTCCTTGCTTCAACACACCTGATTCTAATCCTCTGCATTTCAACAAGTTCTGCAGTAACCTGTTAACGACTTGTTCATTTGAATCAGGTGTGTTGAAACAGGGAAACATCTAAAACATGCAGGATAGTGGCCCTCGAGGCCTGGAGTTTGACACCCCTGCCTTACGGTGAGGAGCAGAGGGCAGCCATCTTGAACAGCGAGGGGGTTGCGGGGTTCAGTATCTTGCCCAAGGATACTTCGAGACGTAGCCTCTTGCCGGGACACGGGATCCAGCTCTGGTTTCCTGATCGGAGGGTGACCTCCTTCCCGACAGACTACGACCGTCCCGAGGCAGCGGCGGGTTCAGTATCTTGCCCAAGGATACTTCGGCGTAGCTTACCGGCACCGGGGATCGAACCCGCCATCTTTCGAATTTTGGGCGATCGCCCTTCTGCTAGACTACGCCGCCCGCCATTATGTGTAAATTAATTCAGCTTTCATGGTTTAATTTCATTCTATAAACATTTCTCTAGCCCCCTCAACTCTCTCATAATGAGCTTGTTGAAACAAATGTTGATATTAACGACTAAAGACACGTTAAAGGAGCGAATAATTGACTCAGTTCAGACTAAATGCCACTCGCTGAGTGATGGATCTGATCTGATTTTAGAATTACTCACTACAGGGTGTTTTATTATGCTATTTTTTATGTCAGTGTTTTTATGGAAAGAGTGTCATAATTCTGCAGTTTCTAAAGCAATTACAAAAAATCTGAAAACAAAGAACATATCTAATTATTAACGTTTGTATACCAGTACTTTTAGCCTGAGGAGACTTCACTTCTATTTTAATGACACTTTTTTAAGTTTCTTTTTATTCGCATTTCGATCTGAGTTTGTATTCAACAGTTATTTTTGTGATTTCTTAATCTTCTCTGAGCAGAATCGTGATATTATTTTATTTCTTACTCCACCTAACTCACCTTTTTCTATCAGATACAAAACCTTCATTTCCTTTTCTTTTTCTGTCTCTCAGATGAGCAACAAGTGCTTCAGAGTCTCAGTCAGTTTTTTCTTTATTTTTATTTAAGTGGAGAAAAACTTTAATACCAGTTTTCTTTCCATGAGCAGAAGAACTGAATGTCATGATCAGGTTGAACAGTGTGAGAACTTTATCCCCATCAGTCAGGCCGGGCTCATTTAGATAATTGAAAATCTTCTTGTTGCAAGTTTTCTACAGTCTGAACATGTTCTTTATTTGTGTTCTGGCAGGAATAGTTTGTCATTTAATCAGCAGAACTAATGTCCCACAAAGGGTTCAGACAGGAACACCAGTCCCTCGAGTGGTTTACAGTGATTTATATAACAGGCCAATATTGAGATTTGATCATAAATCTGATGTGTTTTGGCTGCTGTAGTCCACCGACCAGACAGAGTTTGATCGATTACACATTTACTGCAGGATTAATCAATTTTACACGACTTCCTGAGGGAGTTAAGACATTTACTTGAACACATTTAACCCTTTACCATCCACTGCTCTGCTGACAAAACAGCAGCAGTGTGAAAAATTACCTCACAATGTGGACAAATAGAGCAGCTGAAATATAAAGCTGATACTTCTAAAACAAAAGCAAACAAAGCCTTTTCTTGCCTCAGAGACTAAAATTTGACACCTAAAGTTTAATACTCAACAATTTATAAGGATTTTAATGTTTCCTACAATCTCTTTTCAAAAATAGTTTTCTGTCTTCTAAATGATTCTATTCATTACCACATGGTTTTTAAACCTAATCAGATATGTTGAAACATCTAGGTGACCTTATTTCTTAGACACATTATAAATCTTAGACAGGAGCAGAAAAAAAAAGGTCAAAATCTTTGCCATCTCTATCCCAACAGCGGAGAACAGCTGTTGCACTGAAGCCAGGCAGCAATATATCTTCTATTCTAAATTAATAGGAAGTGGTGTTTTAACCAGGAGAAAGTATCGTAGGAAGTGTTCTTTGGATGGGATGATAATCTAATTAAATATTAAAGTTACTCTCTTCTTATTTCTTTAGTAGTACTTGACTTTACCTTAACTCATCATATAGTTTGTTTCAGGCTTAGCTTGTATGGTTCAACCAATTCAACAAGTGTTTTTAAGTGAGACAAAAAGAAGAAGGAGCTATCCATGGTGCTGATGCAGATTAAATAGCATATTTACAGAGAAGATTAAAGATGCAATCAAGAGTTTTCCACTTTTCAGGAGTTATATATGATTTTTTGAAATCCCATAAAAAAGTGATAGTAACAATGTGGGAAAAACGTCATTTTTTTTGCTTTCTCAAAGCCTCCTGTTGTCCCATTGAGGCACATTTAATTTTCACTGAGCCAGCATTAGATAATAGCATTAGCCATCTGCATTGTACACCTGTCAATCAACCAATCATGCATGTGCATGTATCCTGAAGAACTGCAGCCTGTTGGTGTTTGAGTTGTTTACAACGCTGCAAAGACACGTGAATCATAAAGCAGCAACAGCATTAAATCAACATATAAATTGTATAAATGTAACTGTGGCACGTGTGCACGGATGAGAACACACGCTGACTATGTTATCGCGGACACAGAGGGGCGGGACTTAAAAGGTGCAACATATGTTTTTTCACCTCAGTGGCGCCAAAAAACGCTGGATTACAGCTTTAAAGCAAACATGTCATGTTGAGGTTAGAAAATAAGAGGTAAATAAATAAATGTGCATCCTGTAATTCCTGCAGTTTTCAAACAGATTCATTATTTTCATAAGATTCTGTTCTTACTGTATATAAGTTGCTTGCTTGTCTGTTTGGTTCAAATGTGTTTTAAAATACAGTGGGGCAAAAAAGTATTTAGTCAGCCACCAATTGTGTAAGTTCTCCCACTTAAAAAGATCAGAGAGGCCTGTAATTTTCATCATAGGTATACCTCAACTATGAGAGACAAAATGAGGAAAAAAAATCCAGAAAATCACATTGTCTGATTTTTAAAGAATTTATTTGCAAATTATGGTGGAAAATAAGTATTTGGTCAATAACAAAAGTTAATCTCAATACTTTGTTGTATAGCCTTTGTTGGCAATGACAGAGGTCAAACGTTTTCTGTAAGTCTTCACAAGGTTTTGACACACTGTTGCTGGTATTTTGGCCCATTCCTCCATGCAGATCTCCTCTAGAGCAGTGATGTTTTGGGGCTGACGCTGGGCAACACGGACTTTCAACTCCCTCCAGAGATTTTCTATGGGGTTGAGATCTGGAGACTGGCTAGGACACTCCAGGACCTTGAAATGCTTCTTACGAAGCCACTCCTTCGTTGCCCGGGTGGTGTGTTTGGGATCATTGTCATGCTGAAAGACCCAGCCACGTCTCATTTTCAATGCCCTTGCTGATGGAAGGAGGTTTTCACTCAAAATCTTACGATACATGGCCCCATTCATTCTTTCCTTTACACGGATCAGTCGTCCTGGTCCCCTTGCAGAAAAACAGCCCCAAAGCATGATGTTTCCACCCCCATGCTTTACAGTAGGTATGGTGTTCTTTGGATCCAACTCAGCATTCTTTCCCCTCCAAACACGACAAGTTGAGTTTCTACCAAAAAGTTCTATTTTGGTTTCATCTGACCATATGATGTTCTCCCAATCCTCTTCTAGATCATCCAAATGCTCTCTAGTAAACCGCAGACGGGCCTGGACGTGTCCTGGCTTCAGCAGGGGGACACGTCTGGCACTGCAGGATTTGAGTCCCTGGCGGCGTAGTGTGTTACTGATGGTAGCCTTTGTTACTTTGGTCCCAGCTCTCTGCAGGTCATTCACTAGGTCCCTCCGTGTGGTTCTGGGATTTTTGCTCACCGTTCTTGTGATCATTTTGACCCCACGGGGTGAGATCTTGCGTGGAGCCCCAGATCGAGGGAGATTATCAGTGGTCTTGTATGTCTTCCATTTTCTAATAATTGCTCCCACAGTTGATTTCTTCACACCAAGCTGCTTACCTATTGCAGATTCAGTCTTCCCAGCCTGGTGAAGGTCTACAATTTTGTTTCTGGTGTCCTTTGACAGCTCTTTGGTCTTGGCCATAGTGGAGTTTGGAGCGTGACTGTTTGAGGTTGTGGACAGGTGTCTTTTATACTGATAACGAGTTCACACAGGTGCCATTAATACAGGTAACGAGTGGAGGACCGAGGAGCCTCTTAAAGAAGTTACAGGTCTGTGAAAGCCAGAAATCTTACTTGTTTGTAGGTGACCAAATACTTATTTTCCACCATAATTTGCAAACAAATTCTTTAAAAATCAGACAATGTGATTTTCTGGATTTTTTTTCCTCATTTTGTCTCTCATAGT
This sequence comes from Pachypanchax playfairii, assembly GCA_006937955.1. NCBI lineage: Eukaryota > Metazoa > Chordata > Actinopteri > Cyprinodontiformes > Aplocheilidae > Pachypanchax > Pachypanchax playfairii. The sequence goes on from SSNP01000045.1 coordinate 217,091, forward strand.
TGAGGTATACCTATGATGAAAATTACAGGCCTCTCTGATCTTTTTAAGTGGGAGAACTTACACAATTGGTGGCTGACTAAATACTTTTTTGCCCCACTGTACATCGTTCAAACATTTTTAAATCCATAAAAGGGGTTTATATCTGTACACCACGTTAAAGTAGAAAAACAATTAATGTTCAATGATTTTTGAGCCAGGACATTAACCACTGTATAGAACTCCCATTAACAATGTGGAGATTTGAGTCTATCCTAACATCAAGATGCAACGTAAACATGGAAGTTGGAGTAAAAAGAGGTAACAGAAGAATCTTTCAGATTTCTGTGATACATTTAACTTTTTTTTTTTTTTTACTTATAGTGTAGTGTTCATTTAAAACTATTGGAGTCAAGATTTTGTTCTGTTTGACAAGCGCTCATCAAACCGCTTCTCGTCAGCTTTGTGTGCTCATTAATTCCACCATCTTCTCTACAACCACTCCTCCTGCAGCTGCTTTAATTTAGATAATTGACAGAAATCACTCGGTGGCAGCTTCCTGTTTGTTTGCCAAATGAACAGTGGTTCACCTCCGTAGCTGGACGGCATCGGATTAGCTGTTATTGGGAGAACGATGGAGCAACTATGAGGTTTCAGTGAGATTGGTGTCAGACAGGTCACAGTGGCGGCAGCAGCAGTGATGATTATTGTGTAGTCTGATAAGCGGTAATGAGATTATGGTCTGCGGTGTGAGGGCAGGTTTACAGGTTTGGTTATTTCCAGGTTCCAGAGAGGAGGATGGATGAGTTTCAGTCTGTGCATTGAGAAAAATAAGAGTTCAGGCCTGATGCCACATGTAAACTTTCTACTTTTATAATGTTTTTTTATTACATGTGCAAAACAACAGAAATGTTTTGCATTAAAAGATTTATGTCTCTTTAAACATTTTTGTCTCAGTTTCTTTTATTTAACTCTGTTTTTATGGACGGGGTGCATAAATAATATATAATAATATAAATAATTTAGTTTCATAGATCTACTGTAATAGTTTTTTATTTGTTTAATGTTGATGTTACAGTCTGTGGACTTGGTTTGGTAACAGTGTCTCCTTGATTTGTTTGTTTTGGAGGTCATTTTCTGGTCGTTTTATTTATTTAAGCAACAGATTTGTGGTATGAGGATAAGTATGTCTACAGTTGCATGATGTGAATGATGATTTGATCATTTTCCTTCTGATTGTTTGTTTGGCAAAGTTATGTGTCTTTGTGGTGTAAATGTTGTCACCTTTTTTATCTTCCTGGTATATTTGTTTTGATGTACTGTAGTTGGAAAAAAAGTACATCTCAGTTGTTTAGTTTTTTGGTTTTTATTTTTTATTTTTATGGTTGATGTTAAGCTTTGTTGTTTATTGTCTTAATTTATTTTACTTTACTTTTATTTTATAACCAAAAGGAAAACAAAGTTTCTGTAAAACAAAACAGTTCACTGAAGCTTTTGGAACGTCAAAGTGGCGACGTGTCTTTCACTTTATATTTACGTTATGTATTTATAAAAACAGATTTTTATTCAAGCTGTATTCTGTTGAACTACATCTCCTCCCCTTGTGTCCGCCTCTGTTTAGCCACCAGATCAAGTGTGTGGCTCTGAGTGTAGAGTCGGTGCGTGTTTGTGTTTTTCTGCTGGCCTTGAATGGCCGCCCCCGAGTGCCAGACTGAGAAAGTGGAATCAGTTTTCATCCTGACAGGCAATACACCAGTTACCGCCACAGTGTGCATGTGTGTGTGTCTGTGTTTTTGTGTTTCAGGCTGAAGGACAAATTCTTACAAAAAGACTTCACGGGTGCCGGAGTAACTGAGAGACCACCTAAACGAAACTGAGACAATAAGCAGATTGAGGAACAAGCGAAGGGAAGAAAATGGAAATAGTTAAAGGCTCATTTCTTCTCCTCCTCGGGCTTTTCTCACAGTTTTCTTTGAAACTTCTCAGTATTAATGACAAAACTATGGAGCAAGCACAAAACTAATCCGGGCCATAATCAATCTGCAGGCCTCAGATTTGGGAGGCACAGCAACACATTTAGCTCTGTGAAATCCTGATTTCATGCAGCTTAAAATTGGCTCTTATGTTTCCTCTGGTTCACTGCAGGCTCAGAAGATCCATGCCAAAAAGATTCTGGCCTCAGTTCAGATTTGCTTCTCTTGTTTATCCACAATAAAAGTCTTGGAGGTTATAAATGGAAAGAGCTGGATGTTGATCTACTGTCTGATGTTTTAATGGAATTGCAGCAGCCCTACAAAAACCCAAAGTGATGACTTGATTCTGAATACATGGTTTCAGACGCTCCATAAAAAGATTACAAGGAGGATTATGATTTAGTTTCCTTTCGAAATTAGTTTAGTACATAAAAATCCACCTCTTTACTTAAAATCAAGACTTGACCATCAATTTATGCTTCTATTTTTTTATATCATGCTACCTTCAGCGGTCACTCCTAAAAATAAGTTTTAGCAGCACTGAGAAGTCTAGAAAAAAAACAAAAACACAATCCATCTGAAACTGAAAACATTTCGAATGAAGCATTTATTTGAGAAAACATTACAGATGGGATATCTGTGTCTTATGTTTCACAATCTGTGCCAGCAGATTTCCAAATTGTCCGCACAGATTTTCAAACAATTTCTTTGTTCAGAGAACGTGACAGTGTGCCAATGTCTACAGGACTTTACAAGCCACCCACAGCTGAGGAAGTGGACCTCATACTGGGCACCACTGAGTCGAATTGAGCCAAACTAAGTAGCAGGAAATAAAAGGGAAAAAAGCCTAAAACGATTGAGAGGCCAGAGGGGTTGAAGCCAGCAACAGAGTATAGAAACTAAGAGCCAGGCAGTATCTGCGTCATCTCTCATGAGTAATGCACATGCACACCAAAAAGATGATCATGATGTGAAAAATGCAACGTAAAACTACCGAGCAAATGTATGAAAAGTATATAAAACTCAGATTATTTAGGATCATCTTATGACACGTACTGTAGCTGCATCTCTGGTTTTTGGAACAACAAACATGAACATGCTGTGCCTTGAGTAGACCATGTGGTGTCAATTATATGATCCATTTTATCTCTGAAGAGAAAATAAGAAAAGTGAAGAGGAGGAGACTGATGATACAGGAATAAAAATATAGACCCATTTTCCTATGAGATGTTTAGAGGTGCGAATTGGTATTTTTATGTCCACAATTAATCCAATAATTACAACAGTGAACACTGCTATCCAACTGTGTTAGTACTTAAACTCACTGAGCTGCAACTATCATTAATTTATTACTGGCTTTACATTCTGGATGTTTTAGTAGAGGAGTTCTAGTGGAAGGAAAGATCAGGTTTAGCACCATGTGTTCACATATAAACACAAGGTCAAACTGCAAAGCAAAGACTTAATCCGATAAACTCATTCTGCATATAGCAAGAAAACAACTGATGACACTGAAAGAAATTCAAGCAGAAATTCCTCAAAGTCGCCATCATTTGCATTGAAATTAAACTGATATAAAATTGATAAAGATGATCTACTATTCTCCCGTTTAACAAGCTGACACGCTTACTGAAGGTCTGATGAAATCTCTGACACGCTTCGGTTTAGATCGAACAGAAATGCTTTACCGAAAACCACGTCTTTGAACTGCTTTCTTTTAGGTTGCATTACGAGACATTTGCTTCATCCACTACCCAATAAAATATCTTTTAATTTTAGACTTAATGAGCCTCAAAGAAAAGGGGAAGATTGTGAATCTTCTGATAGTAACCTGAAGAGATGGTTTAAAGCTGTACCAGAACATCTGGCCTCTCCTCTTCTTCTAGTTCAGTGTCTATTATAAAGAATATCATTATCACACTATTGTGTGCTACCATAACTAATGACTGTATACTGACTGTCAGATTGAAATTTGTCGCGTTTGAAGGAAGTGCTGTCAAGCTGAAACCCTTTTACCAGTGTGTGTATGTGTGTGTGTGTGTGTGTGTGTGTGTGTGTGTGTGTGTGGGGGGGGGGGGGGGGGGGAGCCGTTTGTGTGTTGCTGAATGCATTTTGAGTGAATGGCAGTTAAAAAGAGCTCCGAGAGAATTTGTACAGATGAATGCTGAAAACTGAAGGTCAGCTGCAGAGAAGGAATAAATTGGGAAACAGAACAAGAGCGAAAAAAACACATTGTACACAAAGTTGTAGTAAAAATGATAAACCAAACTGGAGTGAATAAATGAAGATCAAGAGGTGTGAATGAGTCTCTTTCCCGGGGATGGAAGTTTGGAGAGAAGATTAAAGACAAAGAAAATGTATAAAAAATAAAGAATGAATAAAGAAAGCTGATGATGAATGAAAAAGGAAATAAAAGACAGCTGGAATGAAAACAGAAAAGAAGGCAGGAAGAGGAAGTCTGAAAAAGAACAGTGATTATAAAATCAAACAGAAGTGAACAAATGGAACAAAGAATCAAGAAAAAGATGCTTAATTGGAGCAAACAGATGTTAAATGTTGGAATTCATTACTCCTCGTTGTATTTAGTTTTATTTTGTGTGTGCGTGCATGTGTGTGTGTGTGTGCATCTCCCTCCTTCCCGTGTGTGCAGTTGCCAAAGTTCCCCACTGAGAAACACTGATTTCATTACTTTATTTTCCCCCCAAGTTCCAGCTACAAAAAAACAACAACAAATATGGGCAAAGATGAAATAAAGGCTGTTAAAACAAGAACATGTTTCAAAAGCAGGACTGTGGAGGAACCATCAGATATAGACTGAAAAAAATCCCATAAGAGATAAAAAAAAATAAGAATTACACTGTCATGGTTGATTTTTTGCTTTAGCAGCTACACGTTTTTGTGTACCTGAAGGAAAAAAAAAAAAACTTATCATCCCATTTTCATGGTAGTTTGTTGCTTATTTTGTTATTGTTGTTGTGCATGTTGGAGTTTTACACAGTTCTACACAAAAAACCGGTTGCAAATCCAGTTGCTTAACTTGTGTTGTGAAAAACAACAAGAATATTCTGCTTTATTTACACAATTACAACTACGTCTTCAAATCTACTGGGGAAAATAAATACTGGCAACAAAAGTGCAAGACTTGCCTTCATTTTCTATCATATGAAAAAACAAATCGGAGCCGTTTTTAACCTACAGTGTTAACACACAGGTGAGTTTATCTTTAGTCCATCATTGTAAAGGAACTTTGCAGACACAACAAACAGACTGGCAGACTCTCACCTTCCTGTGAGGTGAAAATCACACACAACCCACACACTGCATCACAGGCCTCCAACAGAAGCTGCCTGAAGGGCTTCTGGGAGATTTACTGAACTGCCATCTGCAGCAGAAGCAGCACACTGAACTAAACTGTCAGGGAAAAATATAAATAAATACATAAAGTAATAACAAACCATCATTGTGTTATAGCAGAAGAGGGAATTATCAAATACCACATATTAGTACTCACACACACAAGCAACAGATGTTCTGTGGGCGGCTTATTATTCTTCTTTTTCATCCTGATTGTAATGAGATGCTGCTGGAAAATGAATCAGCTACTGTTCACATCTGTCAGAGACAAACTGTGTTGCGTTCACTGCAGCATGGAGTTTCAGCTGTTAGGCAACAGTAAATAGGTCCTTACAAGTCAACAAGTTTCACCTGTTTACAGGTAACAGACAAGAGACGACTATATACACATTGTAGGAATCACCTAAATCACATCAGAGCATCAAAGCTTAATCGGATCTTTTGTTATGCAACTTTTATTATTATCCAAATCAATCAAACCCTTTCACCTTGTATTCAACTCACTCTAGTTCTACTTCTATTTAAGGTTTAAATTAGAAAGACTGCAAATGTGCCCACATCCAAAACCCCAAAATAGATACATATACACTCATGCAGTCATTAACTCCTACTAAATTTGCTTTTCGCTGGCATAAAGATGGTTGATGGAGGATTAACATGTAACTATAAAAATCACAAAAACTGGACAAAAATTGTTGTATGTACTTACAGTGTGAAACTTTGCAGCATCCTACGAGTGGAGCTTCGGGTCAGGAAGGAAACTTAACAAGAATTCAGGAGGCAGGGGACAACGCCCTCAGATGTCCTGAAACAGAGCAAAAGATAGAAAAATAATCACTAAAAACATTTTAATAAGTTCTTAACTTGAAACTGCGGCTCAGGAAAAGTTACAAGATTATTCTCAGTGAATGTATGCACCTTTCTTTACTGACAGTTTAAGAGTTTTATTTTTTTATTCTGGGAATTTATTTTACATTTTAAGAACTCCAGTTCTGAAAAAGAGAATTTACCTGAATTTCTCCCTTACAGGTATAAGACGTTATTTCATACTAAAAACAAAAAATCTAAAAATGTAGCTGATTTTAGATCCTAATGTCCTCTTTTTAACCCACATCCAAAAATAACAATGTCGACAATATTCCAAGACATTTTTCTAAACATCTGTCAAAGAATAAACAGGTCAAAGTTTATTAAATCCAGATGTCAAATATTCTACAGTGATATTATCTGAAATTCAGTAAAAACATTGTAGTACAAGTTCCACTTTGTTTGAGGAGCAAATTTCAAGGGGAATTCTTATAATATCAATCTGCACCAATAAGATTGAAAGATGCTTCTAATCTTAGACAAACAAAAGCACCGTTTCGTGTTTCCACAGAGGAGGATTCTTCAGGTCCCGGAACTAATTGGATTTCTCCACTCGGAGGTTTGGAGACCGAGTCTCTGGAGAGTTCAAATCTCATCTGGTGGCAGAACTCCAGATCAAAGAAAATCTAATCAGCTGATGTTGGTCCGAAGCCAATCTCGAAGACTGATTTCATTCATGAAAAAGCAACTGAGCCACTGCAAGCTCGACGCAGGCATTAGATCAACATGCAGAGAGGAGGAAGAGAAATTAATAACTAAAATATTTCCCTCCTTTGCTGCATCATCTGAAGAGATCTGAAGAGTTTGATTTTAAAACTAAACATCTCAGGCTTTAATGTGTTTGCTAAATAAACTCCTCCCCATAAAAGAAACCCTCTGACTTGTTAGTGAAGCAGAAGCTAAAAAGGTTTGTGCAAACTAACCGTTTCAACAAGGTAATAGGAGCTATTAGAACAAGCAGCCAGTAATTAGAACCGGCCTTCCTCACAAGGTCAACAGTGAAGGATCATGGGAGAATGAGCACTCAGTAGGTGTGGATTTATGAGACATTGAAGGATGATTTTACAAATTTGAATGTCTTTTACTTGTTTAGTTTAATTGAAATGAACTCATTACTTGTTAAAACCACGTCATCTGTGTATTATTACCATAAAATATTACAATGTACTAACTACCTTCTAAACTTGTTGGGTTTCAAATGACACATTTCCTTGTCATGTCCACTTCCAACATCTGCCACCCAACTATTAGGAGGAAACAAATCAATTAGGATGAAAAAAATAATGTAAACAGCTGCTTTCTATGTTTCAAATAAGATGGCTGAAAATGACAGCTGACAATGTGCACATCACAAGTAATCTTCGTTGAGAATAATCTTTCATTGATTGAGATTACAAAGGAAAGACTAATGATCACACAGTGGGTACTGTTAAACACTTTGTACTTGGAAACAAAGATGGTGGTTGGTTCCAAACAGACTCTGCTGGATCATTTCTGTGAGCAAGACGAGGTATTTTGTGACAGCAAAATACGTTGGCAAGAATTCAAAAGTTTAACTTCTAATAAATCCACCTGCTGTTTCTTCAGCTGTTCAAGAGTTGATTTTGTAACTGATCCGCATTGTGTGTTCCATCAAAGAGCTAACAAGCTATCAAAAATGCTGCCAGCATATTTCAGCAAAGGACTGATCTGGAAAAAAAAGGCTCATAAATGGAACGATGCGTCAGTCACAGCTGTGAAGTTGGTTCAATCAGCTGATAAAGCTGTTTAAATGCTCCACAAGCGAGTTTTTACATGCATTTTGTAAAAAAAAACATATTTAGTAAGTAAGCATTTAAAGTTGGATTGCTTGTTAAATGATTTCTAAAGAATAAACAAGATGCTTTTTTTTTCCATTGGAGTTCGATTCTTGGCTCATATGCGTCACCTTCACTTCTGAAACTTCTGCAGCTACTTATTGGATCCCCTCAGATTTTTTTTTTTTTTTCCCCCCATCTGGTTAAGGTTTGACCATATGGTTGGCACATTCGCCTGGGCAGCACCCTTACGACTCTCAGCTGGATAAAGCGGATAAAAAATGGTGAACGGAAAGATTCAATTTCTTTCCTTCTTCGTTTAATCACCCTAACCCCTGATCTTACAGCCTGTCTTTCTTGTATTTTTCTTCCTAGTTTTATTCTTTAAGTATTTGTTTATTGTTGTACTTTCTAATTTGCTTCATTTCTTGATTGCCTGTACAGCACTTTGGTCAGCTGTCATACTGTATGTTAAAGTGCTCTAGAAATAAACTTGACTTCCGTGTGCAACTCCAGTCAAATGTAGAATTTAGTTATTTAGATCCAATTTATAGCACCGAAACTAAACAGTGCAGTATTTAATCCCCTACAGCGGTGAGCCTTTTAACAATATTTACTGCCATACTGGAAGCAAATCAAAGCTTGTTGACCAGTATGAGATTTAGTTATCAAGAGAAAATGCTGAAAGTATTATTTCCCCAATTATAAAAAATAAAATTCTATTTCATTTAAATGCAAATTGGTCATTTTGAAGTTCTGTAGTAAAGATAAGAAACAAAGACGTCTCACAGACGCCGAAAACTAGGTGACGAGACGCAAATGAACTAATCAGAAAACCTGCAGGCTAATTAAAGGTGGCAGTCGTACAGGTTTGTTGTTTTTAACCCAGACTATCCTATTGGCCATGGTCAGCGGTTTCCATAGTGACGATTTTGATGGTTCATGTCATGTTTTCACCTTTGAAGGTTTGGTTTTCATGTTTGCTTTCCTGTATGAGATTCTGTCAAAACCATATTAAACCTCTCAGTATCACATCTGATGTTTATCACCCATCTCGATCTTTCTCTCTCTCTCTCTCACACACACACACACACCCAAGCTAATGGGCAGAAACTGATTTTCATCTGTTTGTCCTGCACTAATCCCACATGTGATCTTTTAGAGGTTAATCCTCTGTGACTATCTGCCTCCATCATTCTGCTTATGTGAATTTACTTTTATCACCAACCTGACATTTACTTAACATCTTTATCTGTCTTTGTTCTTTTCTTTGGTTTAACCCTCCACCTTCCTCACTCCCTTCTCAAATTTACAGCTGTTTATTTGTTTTAATCTCCGCCTCGCCGTCTCTCTCTTTTCGTTTTATGACTTTATGTAATCTCCACAGATCACAACAGCCTAAAAGCTTTATTGGCAGCGCCACCACATTCAGGCTGCCACATCATTCAGAACAACACAGCAAGTGACAAATAAGAATTACCAAACAGTGTCACAGCAGTTTTAATAAAAAGACGTCAAGGGGTTCTTAATAGCTTTAAAGCTCTGCAGGAGTGCAGCTGAGATTTATGGGCCCTTTAATGGTCCTTAAAATAATCTACTGACTTATACACTCAACTACCGTCATCCTGCTTTTATATAATATTTTGAAGTTAATATTTAAAAAAATATATATATATATTTCCAGAGATAATGTAAGGATGTTTGATGCTGCTACAGGAACTTTAAAACAAGTGACTTTGATGGAGATGAAAGAAACGTTTAAAATAAAACTATTTAACAATAAGAAGAGCTTAAATCAAGGTTGCACAAAATAAAAACAATTTATTGGCTATAAAAGGTCAAAAGATTAGGATGAAAGTTACAATGTATAAAGTAGCATAAGAGCACACTACAGATAGTGGTGCACATAAGTGGTCTGCATGTGCACATGCACTGTCAAAATATAAAAGCGTACCAGATAAGAAGTTGCAACACACATTTGCGTACCTAACATTGGTTTGGCTGAGCTGCGTGATGTTGTTTATGTATGTTTATCAGAGGCAAGGTTCATTATCAAATCAGTGACTTCTTTTGTTTGTTTTGTTTGACTGTTTCTCAGCCTGAGCGCCGGCGTTCCAGCTGATTACTTTATGCTGCGTCTCTGGATTTTCAGTCAGTCAGAACGGTTTGTCTCACAGCTGACTGCAGGATTCTGCATCGCGTTAAAACAGAAAAATTCACGGAATAAGACAAACGGATCATCACGGCACGAACGCGCTGAATTCTACCTTTATGTGCTATAAAATACAAAAAAAAACATTTTTACAGCGTATGTTATTGATCTGCGCCATTTTGAATGTGTGCAAAGCACTATGGGATATGTAGTCAATGCCAAATAACAGCGTAGATACCCTCCTCACTGTAAACCCTTTTTATCTGACTACATCACAGTATAAACAGCCTCATCGTTTCTAAACAGAAAGCAGTTACAGTAAATGACAGAAGCTCCAAGTGGAAAATTTAACAGCTGAATAATACATTTCAACAGCAATATGTAAATTAAAGTGAACAATCAAACATGTAATCGATCATATCTGAACTCTGAACGTTTTTTATTTTTATATTTTACTGGTTTATCTTTATTTTCCTTTTCAATTAAAGGATTTTTTATTGAAACAAATACAGATCCAGGAAAACTAATCAGACTGAATGTGAAGCTTGAAGAACCAAAAACAAAGCGAAGGAGCTCTGAAGAGACAAATTAAAAAATGTGAGGACCAAGCAACAACTCTAGGTTCTCCCCTGAGAAACAGGTCAAAATTATTATGTGCACCCACAATTATAGATCCAATCAGACAAGCCTTATGGAGAATATTAGCTATATCATTTTTTTCTGTGATCTCGTCATTGACCAGATGTTGTTTAAACTCCACTGATGCTGATGTGCAAACAAAGACAAGTCTAAGTGTAGCTGCAGTTTTTGTTGATGGAGAAATGTAACCCTGAAACTTAAAGCTGCTATACTTAATTTGCATAACAAATTAGCTTAACGTATTTTTTTTTATGCCCATTAAGAATGTTTTAACAGCATGGAGAAAAATATGTTGAAGATAAAAAAAATAAAATAAATCAGAAAAAAAATAATTAAGTGGTTCTCCCGTATTAGTCTAAAAACATCAACCAATCAAATTGCACTCGGTCGTCTTCTGGGGCTACGCATGTTTCCAAACCTGGGGGGGTGTGGCTTAGGAATTCTACCCAACGAGAGGGGCTGAGAGTTCTGTGACTTTGTTGACAGTCTAAGCTAGGCAATTTGAAATCAGGGATATGAGCTTTAAAGACTTTTTTTAACAGTATTTAGGCTCATCATTCATTTAACTGGACGATAACTTTGTGTTTCTAATCACTTTGAACATCTGTGCAAATATTTTGTTGTGTTACTTTAAGTGTTTCAGTTATTTTATACATTTACTGCTGTGTTCAGCTTATTTTCTATCCTTCAGAGCTTTTTTTTTTTTTTTAAACTATTCTTTTTATTGCTTTGTGTCTTAAGGTCACATCATGTAGAAACACTTTCTGGGGGAAGGTCGATGCCTCTGAGTCTGGTCCCAGTGCTTCCGTTCAATTATCCAGCCATGATTTAAAGGTCATTATTTCTGTGATGTGATGTGTCCAACACAACTGCCCTAATGACACCCCAACACTTGTCCTGTGTTTCCATGGTGACATAAAAATAGAAAGTTAATGAGCTGGAACCTTGTTAGGTTGTGAATGACCAAATCGACCCCTTTTCTTCCCCATCCGTTTGATTTTCCTCATCCTTTCTTTAATAAGACTGTCACTCTCACCCTCTGAAGGTGCCCACATCTTTTCATTTTTGTCTTTCTGTCCACATTGATGTAATTTCTCCAGAGTTAATAAACTTTCCACACAGTCCATTGATTCTAATAAGTGAAACACTCATCTGAAACTCCTCTCCTTCCTTGTTACTTTATTTTCTATGTGAACAGTTTTTTTTCCCCTCATATTTTTGCTTGTTATTTTTTAGTTTCTTTGCTTTTCTTTATCCCCTGAAAATCATTTCTTCTCTTGTCCCTCTTGTATTCAATCATTTCTTTCATTCCCTGTGATCTTCTTCATCCTGATAATTAATTATTTGTGGGGTTTTTTCTCGTCTCATCACATTAAACTCTGATACATCTTCATTCCGTTTCCGATCAAGTTCATTTAAAACATCTTATTACACAAATCACCCATGAACAGTGTTTAGAATCTCTATTTATTCTAATATTTTATGTTTTAGTCTTTATTATTTACTAAATTTGGTTATTTTGATGTAAGGGAATCAGGTCTGGGCATTTTTTTTTTCATTCAAAATCAGCTGTTTTTCTTATTTTTGATGTTAAAAGAAGATAAAAAAAAAAGATCAATTTAAGTTTTTCAAGCAAACAAAGACGCTGTGAGCTCCAATCTACCTGAACTATCATTTTAGATACATTTCATCTCAGATGTGAAGGGACCGAATTTATTCTACTTGTATCATCAAATCAGTGTATTATCATCATCATCAACTGGCTGTTAGTAACTGCTTCAGGTACTTTCAGATCCTCATTGTTCTGCTTCCACAAGAGCTTTTTTATTGCCACGTTTCTTCTTATGGCGTCTCGATTTTTCTGATTTCTCGCCTCATCTGTTATCCTGAAGTAAAAAGAGCTCCAACTGCCTCTTGATTTCTCAGTTTCATGGAGTTGACGTCAGCCCAAAAGGCAGAGAAGTGTTTTAATCAAAGAACAGGTGTGTCATAGTGTCAGAATGATTGACAAACCTCAGACGAAGAGAAGAAAGAAAAAACTCTCACATGCCAAAATCTTGAAACCAGATTCTGAACATTAAAAGATGGATAAGAAACACAATTCTTTACTCTTATCAAACTGCGACTAATCCAACACTGTTCGTTCACTAAGACAGTTAAATAGGTTTAGATCAATTAATTCTGCAACAATTTTAAATTAGAAAAAAAACCTGTTTGACAAAATATTGTATGTTTGCATGGACTTAAACAACTAATTAATAAGAAAAAGTTATTTCACCTAACCCAAAATTAAAAGCATATCTGGGTTACTATTAAGCCACATTTATATAAATCACTTCTTTTCGCCGCTGGATAGTTACTGGTTGTTTTTAGGTCAACAGTTGAGTTCAATGAAATGAAATTGCAATTTCATCCTTTACATGTTAAAAATAAAACTATACAACATTCATGTAGCTACAGAACACTTTCTGAAATAAAGACACATGTTTATTATAAAGAGATCATCATGCACAGAGGAGTTCACCACAAACCGTAAGCCCTGAGAAATCCAACATCAAATTTGACTTAACAGATTAATTCAGCAGAGCTGATTGGTCGGTTCGTCACAGAGCAGATGGACTGTGACTTAAAATGGACTGTAAACACAGTGAAGGAGTTTCTGAAGGAGAATATTCTTCACTATTCAACTCAGTAACATGATTAAATAAATAACATGAACGCTCAAAAACCCAAAATTTTGTTTCGTGTAACTGTTTTTACTGGGAAAACGTCAGATTTATTCTTACTATAAAGACCCAAATGAATAAATAACTTCTACTTTTGTAAAAAAAAAAAAAAAAAAAACATTTAGTTGTTTAATTGATTGATTTGATTAATTGTTATTTAGATGTAACGAACTCCATAAAAATGGTAGCTTGACATAAAAAAAACCATCCTTGATCTTCAGACGTTTTTTTCTAACGTTTGCAAATTTTCAAGCTCAACATTCATCTCTAAACTTTTTACTCAAGTACCGTGACTTTAAACATCTATAAAATGACGCAACTGGAAATTAGAATGACAAGACAAAACAATTTAAAGGAGTGTCCTAAGTAATTGTTTCTACAAATAGAAACTCATTATGTGAGAGTAATTTTGTTACTTGCACAAAGAAACAGCATCTGGTTCTGTATCTGTTACCGTCTCCTAAACCAGAGACTGTAATGTTCCCTTACCAGCAGGTAAGCAATCACTTTGAGTTTTATTTGCAGCATAGTTTGAACCACAGCAGGAACAATTTGAGCAGAAAACAAGTAATACAAGCGGAGAATCAGAGGTCGCAAATGGGGGGAAAGTGAAGCCAGCAACATCATCAGTTTAATTAGTGCTTCCTGAGGCGTCTGGGGGGGTCAAAGGTCGAAACTAAAACAAAACAAAAAAGCGAGAAAAGAAATGATTGAGAGGAGATTGGAGTAAATTTAGGTCAGCACTGAGTCCTAGAGGAAAAGGTCGTGTGGCGAAGGCTAAAGAGTTCAGCTGATTCCCAAAACAGCAGCTTACAGTTAATTGAGGAGGGGCCGAGGGCAGCGGGCCACATGATTGGTCAACAAATTCAGATTACTGTAGTCTAACTGGAGTGAAGGGTAAAGAGGACAAGACATGGCTGAACCTTACTTCATGTTTACATGCACATGTAAACACTATGTAACTATCTGTGATTAAACCAGAGAAAACAAACTGGATGAGCTAAAAGCAAAAACACTTTCAGTATCATCAAACTGAAGGAAATAATAATAATAAATAAATCAAATAAAAAATAAAATAAATTATTTCAAAGATATTTAAAATGGAAAAAATATGGTTACAGGTTTATAGGTCAAACAAGCATCCCTTCTTTTTCTTTAAGTGGGTCATCAAAATAAAATGCTGAAATAAAGATAAAGAAATAAAGAAGCTGTTCGGACTCTACAGACGAGGAAATCCTCAAGTACAGAATGCAAAGCTGGACAATAACATCAAATAGCTGATATTTTCAATACTGAATTACAAAAGTGTTCAACTATTTTTGCATAGTGTTTTACTTAAAATTCAAATTAAAAATCTGTGGGGAACATTGAAAAATGTTAAAAGTTTTTAGGTATTTGGTGTCTGTTCTGTAGAACTTTGGGGTATTTTTGATAAATAACTTGTTGTGTTTAATTTTAGGGACAATTTTTCCTGTGATGCATTTTATTGAAACCTCACTGCTGTTTGGAGGGAAAGTCCATGACATCATCTGTCCTTTAGCGTTAAATTCTTTAACTAAATGGCACAAATGGAGGAAATCTGCATCAACGTTTGCATTAAACAAACATGTTCCGCTGGAAAACAGGATTTTTTTAATAGAATTTCCTTACTGACAGCAGTAAAGGTTGTGTTTTATTTACTGACATGTGAATAAAGAACTCATGATAAATAATAACAGTGACTGAGTGAACAGCTCGGCCTGCGGTGGGGTTTAAATCTGTGTTAAACCCTCTGATTTGATCCGTTTCCAGCAGAATGGCACTGTGGCGGCTGAGTGACGTCTCCATCTGTTGCTCAGACTGAAGGAATGACTGCACCTGAACACAACTGTCAACACGGAACTGACAGTTTTCATCATTTAACTATAGAAAAATATATGATTCTTGTTCTGGGACTCAGAGAAACTGCTTTAACTAATTCCTCTCAACAAAGAAAACAAAAAACTAAAATGTCAAAAGTACTTTTTTTATTCCCAGAACGGCAATTAAGTGCAACAATTAACACAAATTGTTTTTGAGAGGACAATACTGAGGAAAGTTCATGTTGAGCAAATAAAAATAAAATCCTATTTCATATTTAGTACATTCCAAACTGATGATATTCATCAATTGTTTATTCTAAACAACTCTAAACAAACTTCACAGGTACTGTACTTTGTCGTAGTCTCGCAAACGGAAATCTGCAGGTCCTTTTATTTTGAAACTTCAGAGTATAAATGCCTGATTTCCAGTCTGGTCAAAATTAACTGCTGAACTTGACGCATTTTAAAAAATAGAACTGCCGTGAAATGCTCGTGACACTACTCTTCTGGGTTAGGGTCTCATGTGCGTTGCTTTGTGCGAGGTAGAAATGGTCTCACTAGCTACGTTTACATGGGCACATTTAATTGGAATAAACGCCCAATCGGAAAAAAAAGACGTCATGTAAACATGTCAATCAGAATGTTTTGATCCGATGCAGCCTGATCCGAAAGAAATTTACTTCCGATCGAGAGGGGTGGTTTTGTCCGATCTTCATTCGGATAGACGTGCATGTACACACCCATTCGGAAAGAAAGGGTGAAAAAAGCCCACTGCGCATGCGTACAACTTCAGCGTGACGTCTTTCCGCTTTCGCAGACCCAAGTACAAAACATGGCGGGAAGTAAACAGAAGTGGTCTGCTGGTGCAGTCATCCTGTCATCCTGCTCTCTTCTCCTGTGGTGGAGGAGCAGTAGCTATATGTATTCAGCCGCTAGCTTGGTTAATGCGACCAGTAAAAACCCAAACATAAAGGTAATCACCTGCAGAAGGTCCATATTGGGGATAACGTGAGTCAGATCGAGCACACGATGGGGCGGGAAAGACATGCAGAAAGGACGGAGTTTGTTTACTTTTTTTCTTCCCCCGGAAAGACAACTCGCTGTGCGCATGCTCAACTCATTTAACCTGATTGAGTACTTGGTGCATGTGTACTCATGGCATGATCAGATAATTTCAGTTAGTGTCCATGTAAACAGGGATTTGGGAATTCAGATCGACCAAGATTTTAATCAGATTGGGGAAATTTGGCGCATGTAAACGTAGCTATTGACTTTAATGGCGGCTATCAGCCGCGTATTATCCGTCAGTAACACAGCGCGTCCAGTAGAAAGCAGGGGGTACACTTAAGGTGGAATTAAAGTAAATCTGTCAATATTTAGATTTTAAACAACTGTTAGACTAAAGAAAATCTACTGACGTCACCTGGAATTTGAGGAGAAACAAACTGAGCTTTATATTTATAGAAGAAACAACTGTAAAAAGATTGTAACCTGCAGTGATGTTCCTGCTTACACAGGTGTGCTAAGTTGTTCTGGTTGCAAACAAAGTTCTGTATTCGTTTTGATGTTTTACTTTATAAACTGCATGTTTTGGATCGGAGATTTCCTTCTACAGCCATCTGATGTGAGGAAAACAACCGTCGAACTGCCCCGATGCAAAAGGTTTGATCCCTCAGCAGCGGAGAAAGCAGATAAGAGATGAAAAGATTACATTGGATTCATACTTTGCAGATTATCTGCTACACTACAATCCTCTGCTTTTATTTGGAGGGGATTGAGGTTTTATAAAAATTGGCGGTATTTAGACAAAAGCATCAATCATGTTTCTGGGATTTTAAATATGTTGCTACTTTAAGCTTCTGTTTTTTTTATTGCTGAATTATGTACATGGACATGCCAGTGTAAATGTGTCTGCAGAACATCTGTGTGAAAATGTACACATGAAGGTCTATTTTAGCTTATTTAGCACATAATGGATCGTAGGTTACCAAACAAAATGTCCTGTCTAGACCTGAAATACCAGTTGTTGTATTCTTCCTCTTATTATTTTTACATTAATAAGTTAATAAGTTTGAACCAAAAATTTAGATATGCCATTTAATAAATGTCTAATAATAAACCACATCTAAAGTAAATATGTTATCCTAAATAGTCAATCTGATACAATTTTTTTAATTTATTTTAAATTTAGAGAAAATAGATCATGAAAGGATATTGTATCAGCCAGATTAATGAAAATGCATGGACTCTGTCATGCTGTACAATGAGATTGAATCACTTCATTAATTACAAACAGAGGAGCAAATCAGGAAAATAAAACAAGCAATATAAAGTTAAAATTAGTGTTTCTGTTTTTCAAACTGAAATAAACCACCCCAGACTGAGGAAGAGTTCAGCTTAGGCGTCTGGTCTAAACCTGATTGTATCCCATCAGGAAGTCGGAAAGATTTAATTCCAATAATGTGACTATTTCTTCTTACTGACAGAAAAAGAAAAAAAAATGACTGAATCTGAAATATACTGCAGCAAAGCTGAAAGGAAAACTTAAAAGCTCCTGTCAGATCTTTCCCAGCTCTGATTCATCTGCCAACAGGTAAAATTACAGTTGAGAGTGTAAGATTAGAGAAAGTTGTTGATTTTCAGAACTATCAGGTAAAAAAATGCCTTTAAAGGCTTTAAAACAGCAACATTTGAGTTTAGAATTAAAATGTATTACCTTGATACTTTACAATTCTTAAAAATACAAAAGTTCATCACACCCTGCTCAGTTTAGCTTTATGTTTATTTATTATTTGTCCAAACTCTTTCATTCATTCATTTTGACAGTCAGACTTGTAAGGAATCTGATTAACAACCTCAATACAGGAAACATAAGTAAATAAACAGACTTGAATTTCATAAAAGCTGGAACAATGTGTCAATCTGGTTCCAGAAGAGATATTAAAACCAAAACTGGATGAAAACAGATTAGTGCAGATGTCACATAAATATAAGATTCAGACTAAGGAAATATGTAAAATATCTCAACAGTTGTCTCAACTGGAGACAAAATGTAGTTCTAAAGACTTCTGTTGCAGGTTAGTTATGCATCAGAAACAATCCAAATTAATAAAGATGTTAAGGAACATCCCTTTAAACTGTTTATCCCAAATCTGTTTAGAAAATGTTGTGGCTGAGATGAAACAAACCTGAATTAATACAGATTATTTAATTTCAGGTTCATATCAACAGACTTTTCTTATAAAGACTTACGGTTTTCTTAAGCATGTTAAAGCACAAAGAAACACTTATTGTTAAATATCCCTTTAATACGGCTCAGCAAAATAAATCCAAAAAGTTGTGAATAATCAAGGTTCAACAATAAACTGCATCCGACTAAAATGTACAGAAGTGAAGATTCACGTCAGCCACATCGTGATATTAAAGACCAACATTTCCATAAATCCCACTGTACATTAAAAATAGTTTGTAAAGAAATCAGAAATTATTCACATGATTTAAAAGCAGAGAAACAAACATCCATGAACATTGATCATTTTCTAGTTTTCATGTTTTTCCACATATTTTGAAAGAATGAGACGATTCTTTTTTTTTCCTCTCACCCCTGAAGCACTGTGTCTGACAAACACACACACACACGCACGTGCACGCACACACACATACATACAGAAACTCTGCTGGGTGACATTTCTCAGACTAACAAGCTGATCCTCCAGTTCTAAACAGCAGCACTAACAAAGACAGATCCGCTGATGACAACACAGTGTGTCACTGTATTTGTGTGTGTGTTGACCACACATGGTGTGACTCACTAGGCTGTTTGAAGAAAATTACTTTCACCTCATTTTCTCGAGATTCATTGTGTTTTCAAAAGCCTCCTTGAGTGTCGCACCGACATTCGACTCAGTCTTCTCATCAAAATAAACACGTTAGTGCGTTTTTTTTTCCCCCAGAAGTGGCTTCAAATATTCGATCATCACAAGGCTAAAAGACTTATCATTAACTTCAATTATCTAATAAAATGAAAGTGGTGCATAATTATTTTACTAAATTGCAAACAGTCAAAAAAGATAAAATCTCATTTTTGCAACAATATATGTGGCGATGATTGTTTCAATTTATGCAAATAACACTGAAATGATTCAAACGCGTAAAAAGCTGCTCTTTGAGACAAAATATTACAAATTAAATCAGTATAAAAACAGCAATCAATACAAACAATCGTCTTTGGGAGTAATACAATAGGTTTCTGTATAAGTCTTATTTTACAGCTGTAAAGCAAAACATTAGAAATCCAACGGAAACACCCCCCCCCCAAAAAAAAAGATGGTTCACTGCCAGGCTGATGGCTACTTATAATGGATTTATCATTATACAAAGATGCAGTTAATTAAATGCATCCAAATTCATCCTGATAATTAAACACTGCTGTACAATATAGAGCTTTAATGATGTTAAACTCAACTGATGTTGAGTTCTGTACTTCGAAGGACTCCATCCTTCATGTTTAAAGGGCTTCTTTGATCTAATAGACCTGATTTGAATTAATGTGATTCACAAGCTTCTGCAGAACTTAAAGGTATAGTGTTTAAGAATTTTACAGTGAAATACTCACACAACAGTCTAATGTCACCGATGTTGAAAATAAAGTTACATGATAACAGATCTCGATCTCAGTCGGCTGGGTGGTCGCTAGTTTCTGTCATTTTAAAAAATGCTAGCCCGGACTGGAATCATTATTTACACGTCCAGACTTCCTGGTTCCATAACGAATCACATGTGAGTCTACAAGGCTGCCAAGTCTTCAACACAAGCAGCTGTAATTCCACAACGAGCAGCAGCAGAAAGTAAGAAACTACCACATCCTTCCAACTGAGCAGCCAAGCTGCACATGATGGGGCGTTCAAACGCACTTAGGAAAACTTAACGCTGAACAAACAGGCCTTCAGACATTCTCAAAAATTGAACAAATACAAGAGAAACTAAACGAAGATCAACATCAGAACTGGCAACCCAACAAAGAAATCAGGGAGGGGAGGGGGTGAGTGGCTGAGAGCAGAAGTTTTTTTTTTCTACATGAACTGCAGAACTGGGATTTGACAAGGTCTAATTCTTACATACTGTACCTTTAACGCCATGCTTGCCACCGTACCGGACTAGGGATCGTCAATTTTACATCAATACCAGCAAGTTATACATCGTTGGAAAGCATTTCTTCTCAATAAAAACGTCCAAAACATAATTGTTATGCCAACCAGTCACCCTAAAAACTTAAGAGCTACAGCTGGCAGCAATTTAGGTATGGAAACTTTTGTGCACAAGCTCTAAAGAGGTGAATGTTATGGGGTTAAAGACAGTTTGAACAGATAATTCAACCACTGACTCAGGTGTGTTGGAACAGAGAAAAACAAGCCTCATTTCTAACCATTTACAAGGATATTATCCTTTTGCTCGTCTTACAGCACATGCATGGACAAAAGCAGCGAAATTTAGCAGCCATTCATAAATCCCTGATACACGCACGGAGAATCGCATTAATATAAAAATAAGGTTAAAAGAACAACTGATTTGAACTCAAATTCCAAGTAATACATTGGATGTTTTCTGGTCTGCATATCGCCAATTCTGGGATTTTATAAGAATCCAAATCCCCCCATGCATGTATGTGCATATACACACATGCAAACACACACAGGCAGAGTTGCATTATAGAGGATAATCTGGTATGTTTAAATCCAGAGTAATTCTGTAATCTCTGATCTGTTTCTCCTGGTGCTGAAGTTTTCTTCTAGTCATTTTCTTTCATGTTTTCCTACAAAGGAGAAAATTTGTGACTGTGTTGGATTTTAGTTCCTAAACACCTACCTGTACCTCCAGCATTTCAGAGTTAGACATTTGAGTTTTGTTACTACCGTTTTTAATTAATCAAACATTGGTTTATCTAAATCAGCCAATCAGCTGGTATGAAATAAAAATTTACATTTATGATTGACTAGATTTCTGGGTATTGTTTTAAAATTAGGATCAAGGAATCTTTAATATCGCCATGGTGCAATTTATCATACAGCTACATGCAATCAGCAGCCTAATTCACTCCCCAAAAAGAAAAGACAAAACAAAATGAAGAAAAACAAAAAACACACAAAATAGAGCTACTTATTATTGCTACAATAGCAATGACGACCCGAGAAAACTAATTAAACCAGTTAAATTATTAAGATTTGATTTCTTTATCATTTACACAAATGACAAATATTTGAAGTTAAAAGATAAGAAAATGCTGAATGTGGAATATTTTCGCTTTATTCTAAGATTATTCTTAGAGGCTGAATTTAAAGTGCTTTCAGTTCCAAAGTTTAAAAAAAAAAATCACTATTATGTGATATTGTCTGTGTATTTCGCTTGAGATTTGAGGTTTTAAGAAACCAGTAGCTCCTGCTGACAGGCTTGTTCCAACACTGTCGTCACTCTAACAACAGATGAGAGCTGGTTACCTGAGCACTGCTGAGTGAGGACAGAAGAAACAACAACAGATGGATAGGATTATCTCAGCTGCTTTGATTCTATTGATTTAACACAAACAAGGCTTTCCAAGTCAGATTTTAGAGATGACAGATCTTAAGATAAATAAATCTGATCTGTGACTTTAAAAAAAATGATAGAAGAGACACATTTTCAGTGATGAAAGCAGCAAATATCATCCAAACTTTACAGACAACTCATCGTTTCCATGGAATTTAAACAAAACACTTCACATTTTACTGTTTGCTGCTAATATTAGTGTAAGAGTCTATTCAGGCTAAACGTTTCAGCGGTACAGAATGAGGTGCAGAAAACAGGCCATGCAAACTTTAGCATTATGAACAAACATGCTGAACTCTGTCGGTAGCAGCTTTTATATGTGGAGAGACTCTGGAGATGCATTGTTTATCAGCACAAATTGACTGCATACCTCCCACCCACACATGCATGTACACACACACACACACACTTTCTCTCCCAGCTGAATTGACTGCAGTCCACAACAGCCCAGCAAAGAGCTGGGAACACATCAGATCTGAGCTTCATTAATTTGTTCCTCCAATAATGTCCAAACACAGAGCCAGCACATAAATACTCAGCACACACAAACAGGGGTTTAAATGTAATAAAAACCACACATGGGCAGGCAGAAAGGCACGAAGCAGGAATAATCAACCACCTGCCAAACTGTCTCTGCACACAATTACTTCGAACCCTGTGAGCTTGCTCATTTAAAATGTCTTCCCAAACCCTCCAACTAAATACCTTTTAACACCCTAATGTCAAAGAGACATAGCAGGGAAACCATTTTTTTTTCCATGATGCATCTTTTTTAATGTCATTACGCAAGTTATTGCATTTTTATTAAGTGAACATATGAATACTTACCAGAAGCAAGAAAATAAGCTATTTTCTTAATGTTATTGGTGTATAATAGGGGTGGAACGGTTCACTGGAATATGTTGAACCGTTTGGTTCGGTCCACTTACGTACCGTTTCAGTGCATTTTTTTTTTCAGAAATGTGTTTTTAGTGTGATATTAAGCGCAGCACGTCTGCACGGACGCTGTATTGAGTGATGCACAGTCGAGCTAAACAAACACATTGAAGTAAATACATGAGCTGAGGAGTGTAAACAGAACACGCATTCATACGAACCGTTTCGGTACTGGACTGTTAGTATAGTGCAGATGTTCACCGATCAGACTACAGCTAGTTATTAACAGGCTTGTTTTGCGCGCGGAGCATCTTCAGTGGCGGACTGGACGTTTGTTGTCAGCACCGAGCTCACGCGTGACGTTTTTTTTTTTTTTCTATCAGACGTCATGGCTGATGTAAACAAGCCGGAGGTTGAACACCCTCCTTTATCTATAAGGTCTCCTGTTTGGTAAGTTAAGCAGTATTCTATTTTTTATTTCTATTTTTATGTTTCATTCTTATAAGAAAATAGATAAACCGTTGTTTGCAAAAGTTGAAAATTAAAAATAAAGCAATTATGGTTTGGGGTTTTTCCACTTACTGTCCTGAAAATGAACCGAACCGTGACCTCAAAACCGAGATACATACCAAACCGCGATTTTTGTGTACCGTTAGTGTATAACAATAAAAAATAGAAGCAAAAGCCATTTGAAACCAGTTAGAACAATAAAGTGCAGAAGTGATGCTTCCATGAAAGGAGGAGCATGAAACAAGCTGTCACTTCTTGTGCATCAGCAGTCCATGCAGATGTTTGGAGCGAGAAACATTTTTTTCACCCACACAATTCTACATTACCAAACTATGAAATGATTAAAACAAAGCTTTTACAGAAACAAGTGTGGGTGCACATATGTGCTGATAAATGACAGGTAACTGTGGTGTGTCTGTTCAGGGATACAGAAGCTCAGCAGTGTTCACAGTCCACCTGCTAACGTCAGCATGAAGCAGGCGTTAGCTTTAAGTTCCATGTAGAATGAATGGATGGTGTATTGATTGTCCCTCTGTAATAACAGGATACAATGGCGCTGACATGGGGATTTGAACAGCCCCAGAATTTGCTGAAGAAGCTGAGTGAGACTTTGGTTTTAGTGCATTAGCACAGCTAAAACTTCCTGGGTATAAAGAAAGGTGGGTGTTGACATAACTTCCAGAATAGTGACGGAACATGAGGTTGAAATGGATTCACATGTGCAAACAGAAAGTTCAGCCTATCAGCAAACAAACTAAGACCAGAGTTTATAAAGTGAGCTTTTTACCTGAAGCAACACTGAAAAGTTTATTTCTTCTTTTAACAGATCAAAGGCCTCGACAGCAGGTAAATGTTGGTTAAGAGGCAGAGCTTGTCAACAACAGACCTACCACTCCATCATCACTGCAGCCTTTGCTCATCTCTTCTTCACTCTGTGGTACCTTCAGCTTTAACAAAATTTCAGCCACCAAACATTTTTGGCCAAAAATGACCCAAAAGTGCATTTTCGGTTTTCGGCCGAAACGCGTCACTTCTTGAGTGAACAGTGCCAAAAAAAAAAAAAAAAAAAAAAGAGGGCTGCAGCAGTCAGTTTTGGGGATATAAACAAATACTTTCAGTGCTGTCTGTGCTCAATGGGCGGGATTTAATTGCAGTTACTGTTACAGTTCTGAAATCAGCGCATGACCCTGCACCCAACCAGTGTTGCCAACTTTGCTATTTCTAACTAAATTTCCAGACCTTGATGACTTTTTTTCTCTAAAAAGTGCCTAACAACAAATCTGGTGAGATTTCTGACAACACTTAACTGCTTTTTGCCTAACTTTGTCGTCGATACTCTCCAGATTACAGACCTGATTTGTTCTTTCTTGTCGCAGAAGCTTGTCTGCACTAGCTGCTAGTGCTAGCTGCATGCAGACCTGGTACATTCAAGCAACGGTTAAGAACGTAGGGCATTTAAAACTTCTACCTAAAACACTGAAAATGATACCATAAACCATAAATTTCTGTTTAATGGGGTTTCTCATGCAATGCACACTAAATATATGCCCTACTTATTTCACAAAGTACTAAAATAACAAACAAAAATATTGTCTCCCTTTATTTAGTCTTTTTGAGATATCGCAGCATATTTTTCTTTTCAGAGCTAGAAATTTTTTTATGTTTTGTTAATTGACGATTATTTCTTTCTGTGTTTCGGTTTTCAGCCTTGGTTTCCTCATTTTCGGTTTCAGCCAAGAATTTTCATTTGGTGCATCCCTAGCTTTAGCGTTGATGGCACGAGTCGATCCACTCAACATTCTAGTTGGCTTGTAGAGGATGGGATTGTGCAGCTGTCTTCGTAACTCAATGAAAGATAAATGAAGGAATGACAGACTTGAAGGTGAGGAAAGAGAAAAAGGTCGTAGAAGCAAAGGAAGGATCGAAAGAAGGAGTTATGGATGGAAGAGAGGGATAAAGGATGAGAAGATGAGACAGGGATGAGACGGCGACACTCAGTCTAAACCTGCAGGAAATCAGATTTGCAAAGATCTGAAGGAACAGCACGACACACAGAGAGGCTCTCTTCCATTGGTTAATCAGCTCTTGGCCTCCCCTCTCTGGGATTAGAAGGCTGCTGGGAGCCCCTAAAGAGATCAGATCTACACATGTCTCAAAGTGAGCCACAGGATTGTTAGATCAGGACCGATCAAAGCTTTCTCAAAATGGCAAGTTCCTGCTTCATAAATGTGACTCCATTCCTAAATCACTTTGTTAAATACTATTAACTACACTAGAGAATTTGGAGTGTTTCCTCAAGCAGGAAGTCCAAGGAAAACTCTTGTCTAATCTGCAACAGTGGTGTGCACACAACAGCCGCAGCTGCCACAACACAGAACATTCAGGTCAAAAACACTAGAGGAAGTGTTCTGAATTTGGATTCTTTTAATTTTTACAAATGGTTTAATCTTAATTTCAGTCTGGATTATCACTGAATGAGGATTATTGATGCTTCATAAACAAAGTATTTCTGTAAAAGTCTGTGGCTATACTGAAGAACAATAACTGTTAACTCTTTATAGTACATGTTATTTGGTGATTTTAAATTTCCACTGAATTCAGTGAGTAATTGTTAAACTGAAATAAAAAAATAAACAGAAAATATTGAAAAAACAAATGAGAATATATGATCCAAACTATGTGGAAGGGACCCTTTAAAGTGTGCACGCAGCACACTAACAAAAGATGAAAAACAAGATTAAAAGAGCAACAGATTTACATTCAGATTCCATGAAACACTCTTGATCTTTGACGGTTTGCAAAAATCCATTTCAATACATTTATAAAAATCTAATCTCTAAATGCATGCTGCTTCAGTCCATCAAAACTCTCTTAATCCTCACATTACCTTTTGTATGGCACAAAAATACAACTTATTGTATTCCCTCAGACTGTCACAGGCAAACTTCAGCCTGTCAGATTTCAACCTTGGAAAAAAAGGATTTTTTCCTCTTCTAACAAAATAAAATTCTTATCTGATGTAGCTAATGATATTCCCATATCCACACTATAATGTGTTTGCTGCCAAGGTGTTGCCCATCATCACAGTTAAAATCTACCCGTAGGTGTGAGGACAATGGTGATGAGTCAAAAACAACTCTACCTTTGCCAAAATAGCTTAAAGCCTGAACGGTGGATTATGTCAAGATTTTGATCAGTCAAATCTTGTAAAATTCTTAACTGCTGCATTGTTTTTTTGGTACTGATCCACTCAAATACACACACACACACCGAGCTCTATAAATTAGGCCGTAGCCTGATCAGGAAGGTGATCATCTATAGGTCTGGGAGGTCGGGGTTTGAATGCAAATGAATCATTTCTACAAGAGGGATCAGTAAAAAAGTATAAAAAAATTAATCAAAAATTACAAATGATTCATCAATCTTCTACCTTTTTTGCGCAAAAATCTTAAACACGTATCTACACTCTGATATTCTGAAAACACCCACTAGTAACTTTTTAGAAAATCTAAATCTGCTCTGTGTAAAAAAATGGAAAGATTAAAAAAACAAAAAGCATATTTACAGCCTGATAAGTGCTTGTAAATAAAACACAACAAGAGCAGCAGAAACACCAAGGACATTAAACTACTAAAGCAGAGAGTCTGCTTCAATAGTTGATCTTTTTTTACTGTTTAACCAGAAAACAATGAGTCTTTAGCTTTTAGTCCCAGAGGCTTTTGAGAAAAGGACACATGAAAGCCTCCCACCTGTGTGTGCTGTCTGCTGGCTCACTGATTTGGGTCAGGTTCAGACAAGTTAACCTGGGACTTTCTCCATCTCGGCTCCAGTACAGATGACCATCTGGCAGATTAGCTGTTAAAATTCAGTGAAGTGAAGTTAAGCAGCGCTGGCAGTCTCACCACTGTCAGACTGAAGAGGAGCGGAAGACAAAGACTAAGAAGTTCTTCAAAATCTCTTCAAAAAAGTTGACTTCTCAAAAAACATTAAAACTGGCTAAGTCAAAGACGTAAACAGTCAGATAGCAGAGAATGAAATGTTTTCGTGGCGACAGACATGACATATACTTATACATGCAAAAAGAAAACCATACATCACACATTATACATTATAATCAAGGTAATGGGGAAAATATAAAGCTATTTGTACCAGTTTTAAGAAATTTTGTAAGCTGGAATACATCAACTCAGAAATAACAGTAGTTGTGACCAAAAATTAGGGGCTGCGCGATATGGCCTAAAAATAAAATCTCAGATTTTATGTTTTTTAAATTCGATTTCCGATTTTTTTCGATGTTCATTCCTGCTTATTAAGGAAAGCAACAAGTACAAATGGCGGACAACTTAAAGCGACCACTTCGGTGATTGTTCTCCACGTGCCTCCTGTAATATGCAATGCCATGTGCAAAGAATTCGGCTACAGTTGGCTGTGTTTTAGCTAAGGTTTGTTGGTCACTGTGTGTTTTGCTCATCTAGGAGAGACCGGTGTTTTTCATATTCAGCTAGATGCCTCCGTTTCACGTGTTAGAATGTTTTTGTGGTGCTTCTGCCTTTGAATGTATTGAGCTTTAGGCCAATGTTGCAGCGTGGGGTCTCTTGCTGCACGCCTGCCACAGGAAACCCAAAAAGGTGCCAAACAGACAATTTTGTTCCTTTCTTGGGAACAAACTTCCCACTCTCACTGGTAGCCATGTTGTTGCTTGCTGTTGCTGTTTTGTGTGTGCTACGATGTTGTTGCCTGCCATATTGCTATGTGAAACTAATACTACGGAAGTTCCGGCGCCATTATACAAAAACTGGATTTACTTATTTTTTGAATTGCCCGCAACAAAAAATTTGATTTTAATCAATGTGTCACCCAGGCCTACAAAAAAATGTATATGTTAATAGAGAAAACCAACTAATTTTTGCACTTTTCAAAACAAAACTACTCTTTTGTTTGAGATGCTTAGAGGAACCAAACAGCCCTTCACCTCCCCCTTGCTTTGGAACACTAAGGGAACTGATAGACTCCCCTATCCCCTCCAAGAACATGCAGAACATACAGGTAGGGATAAATGATAAGAGAAAGGGAGGAATTATTTGTACCCTTGCATGATCTTGTTTGTCTGGACTTGCTCTGAACTGCATCTCAGCTATTCAGACAAACAACAGCACTGATAAGCCAAACAGCCATTACTGCAGCTTCTTCCATAATGACAATGTGACTGAGCAGCCATTATGTTAATGACCCGTCTCCAGAGGGAGGTTGCAGCTAATGATCGATGAGATGGGCAGAAAGGACAGAAATGAATATAAGAGGGGGAGTAAAGGAAGGTTGGAGAGAGAGGAATGAAAAACAGTCATAAAACAGAGTAACACCAACAGGACGACAAGAACCAGCAACATAATAAATGTAAATTAAGAAGGAGCTTCTGAATGCCGTGATCACTTAGGTGCTTTAACTTTTATGTTCCTTGTTTCATTCTTATCCTTTCATCTATATAGAGTCAATATGCCAATTCACTCCACCCAATCTGGTGTAGATTTACAGGTGTATTAAAAAGAATTAGCCTTACGTTTGACCCTTGTAAACTTAAGTATACAGGGAAGTTTGTGATCATTTTAATGATTGCAAGAGGCCAAGGTCATGTGGCCATAAAATCCCAATCCTCATCAACAATGGACTTGACAGTTTGCATGAGGTGATTGTGCCACAAAGCATCTGCCTTTTGTCTGTGCATCATGGTTTAAAATGGAAACTTTGGTCCAGTCTGTCCAGAAGACGTTGTTCCAGATATCACATTTAAATACGACTTTTATTTTGTAATCTAAAGTCATTCACTTTGACAATTAAACAGACACAGTCTCACATAGTCTAAAGTGTTTTTTTTGTTATGACAACATCCCATATTGAAGGGTAGCAACAGTTGGTTCTCTTAGTCCTTCTTCCACATTGGTTTCATCTTATCCAAAATTTAGTAAAGGAGACTGTATACTCACTTTTTACTGTTCAGGGTCACAGGAACAGGTACCTCCAGCCGTCACTGAGCGAGAGGTGGTGCTACACCTGGACAGGTCACCAATCCATTATAGGCTACATATAAAAAGACAACTATTCTCATACCAAGACCAACTGTGGAAGTTTAGTACCACAGGATGATAGAACCATTTGTTTTGTTGCATACACCACAGTTTACTCCCATTGTTGGTAAATCAGTAATGCCTTTTTTACACAACCGAATAATTCAGACCAACAAATTATCAAAATATTTGTATTTTTAAAAGGTTTTTGAATTCTGGATTGGAAGAAATTGTTTTTCTTACAAGAGATCTTCATTACTGTGTACTCTCTATGAATAAACGGTGGCAGGATGTAATACAGATCCCACTTTTGTTTGATGTTTGATGTACCACTTTTAGTACATGGTAAGAACACTTTTGACATTTTTTAAAATCCTGTTCTGATATGAGCCTTTACATTTGGAAAAGGATGTACCTATTCATGTACAACCTTTGAATATTTTAAATGTAAGTATTGTGTCTGAGCATTAACTCATCAATATACAAGTTGGAACATATGAAACACTGTCAGCAAATTAGAAGGAGGTATTTCTAGCATTAGGAATAATATCCAATTTAGAAAAACATGCTATTTTTTTTATTGAAAATTGAAATTTAAAAAATTAAAAGCTGATTTGTTGTATTTGCTTGTAACTTTTCCTGGTGCACCTGTGCAAATTCAGCCAGTAAAAGACACTGACAGATCTTTGAGTGTTTCTGCATGTTGTCCATAAAATACAACACTGTAAGTTATAGCTCTACTTTGAGCTATTTGCCCAGATTTGTTGGCAGGTTGGTTTCTAGACTCCTTTAAAATTGAAGTACACGTTTATCTAAATTATCTCCATGTCAGCTTTAGTTGACGGGTGGCATTGCTTCACTGAGAAGGAATAAGGTCCTGGCACTCAAACTCAGTCAGCTTTTACAGACATCTTCCTATTTTCTGCTCCATCACTGCCAACAATAAAACTTCAGAGAGAAAACGAGCATCCACTCCTTGAGTTCTCTCTTTTTTTTTGTCCTCGTCAGCTGGGGAGAAGACATTCATGCTCTCATTTCCTATGAACAGATGTTTGCCTAATTTCCTTCCAAACAACAAAATCCCTTTGGCACTTTCATTTTAAAATGTGGTCAAACATGAAAGGGAGCCTCAGACAATAAATGAAATATGCAACGTGATGAAATGTCACATGTAAACTAAAGCCGTTGATCAGGGAGAGAATTTTCCTAAAACTTGCCATTACATTTACTATCTGTCTGGCTGAAAGGAGATCTATTTGTGCATATATCTGGGGATACGTCATGGGTTGACCCCAATCACCGAAGAATTCATATGCATCAGGAGGCCAGGTGGTGGAGACAGATTCTCCAGAAACTCAGCCGTTAATTGCAACTGCAGATTACCCCATGGACCATTATTGTGTTGGTCACTGTTCATTTCCTTTTGACAGGAAGCCACATTCATTACAGCCAGAGTACACAGACAAGAAGCCAATAAAATAGAGAAAATAGAAGAAGAGTCCTGGACGATGGAGGGAGAAAGTCACCCTAAAAGACAATATAACTCAGGAAACTGGTGGCATTCCCCGTGACATCAAAGTGAAGCCCTGAAACTCCAACAAGGAGACTGAGAACCCCTTTCTAAGACTTTGAGACATTTTGGGAAACTCCCTCATGAATGCCATTTGCAATTTGATGCTAACAGATGCAGCAGTGAGATACTACCCTGAGCTAAGCGTAACATGGGTCTAGTTAGAAGGTAGGCTACAAAGATGATCAATACACAGTATTTACATTACAATTAGCATTTTAGCAGCTTTCAGAAGGTTACAAACCTTATTAATCTACTTTCCTAAGATATTTGTCAGAAATACCCTGATTAATCTAACATGTTTACAAATAACCTGCATTTGCTTGTGCATGTTTGGTATGGAAAATCAAAATCCCACTGCAACCCTCCAGTAAATCAATATTTGGAGATCATTAAGCTCACGAGTAAAGACCACCATTAGATGCATCAAGTGAACAATCAGTTGAGAAAGTGTGAATGTACCAGCTGTAATTTTAGTATCAGTCAATAAATCGGCATTTCGGCTGCTTAACTCAGCCTCGCATTAGAGCAGGAGCTTGTTGACAATAATTAGGCTTCATTGAAGCTCATGTTGATTCTGAAAAGATGCATGTAACTTGTTTTTACCAGCAGCTGATCTTAAAGCTGATGTGTTATTCAGAATGATATAAGGGGAACTTTATTATCACTTGATGAAGAGATTGTCTACAGATTAAGAAAATTCTCTTAAATTCCACCACAAAGTTCAAACTTAATTTATGACAAACATTTAATAATCCTCCATTATGAGGGGATTTTTTTTTCCTCACAACAAAAGTATTACAAGTATTCACCCAAACACATGTCAGAGTCTGCATTTCTGAAATCATGGTACCATTATTAACTGCAGTCTGAGCCATAAACATCAGCTCATCTCATTTTAGCTGCCTCATTTCAGATAAACAGACACATCAGACAGACAATTAACACTAATGGAGGCAAAGAGGGAGGCTGTTAAGATGCAGACTAAAAATATAACGGACTATAAACAATGGCAGCCCTGAAATGACATGGAGAGTGGGGAAAAAAAGCTAATCAAAAAGGGAGAGAAAGAGACTCTATATTAATCACTGTGAGGTCAACATAACAGAAAAATAAAATATGTTAAATTTCTCTGTCAGAACGGACATTAACTTGTTCGGAAAGCATATGCTGCTACTTCTCAAAAAAAGAAAAAGCTGTTTTCTTTTTTTTGCCTAAAACCAAAGACATACCCAGTCTCTGCAAAATGATCAAACTAACATTTTAAAATGACACTTTTTAAAATCTGAACTATTTTCTTATGAAGAAATTTATATTAAAAAAAAAAAAAAAAAAAAAAAAAAAAAAAAAAAAAAAAAA
>SSNP01000045.1:249383-358145 GCA_006937955.1 Pachypanchax playfairii
TATTAAAAAAAAAAAAAAAAAAAAAAGAGTTAAAATAATGTAGGAATTTAAAATATATTAAACTGTTTTAAACAGGTTTTTGTGTGGTACATCTAAATGTAATCAGTTGGTGGTCGCTGCCGGCTAACTTTTGTAAACTAAAAAAAAAAAGCTATTATTTAAAAGCAAAAACCTCCTGCAGTCAATTCCACTAAAACTATTTAAAGACCATTATAAACCGATTAATAAATAAACTCTGAACAGCAGAGAAAGCCTCAGGAGACAATCACTAAATTATATGAAGATGATGAATACACATCCAATAGAATCTAAGATGTTTTTCTTTTCTTATTTTTTTTATGCAAAAGTGGAACTTTTTGTTGAACTTTCAATGTAATTAGAGAGTAATGAGACCACTTTTATGTCTATTTTTTAAAACATTTACAAACCAAAACTGCAAAACTTGCTACATTTTCACAATTCTGGATTTTTTTCCAAATTTTAAAATAACTGCAATAACAACGATAGCAACAGTTTAGGTTTTTCCAAACTTTCAGCTGGATTTAAAATCATGCAATGCAGCTTTTCATCATTCTGCTCTGAGCATCTCTGCAGAAGTGACGCTGGTTCAGAACTGTTTTTAATTCTGAGTAAATGTCACACGGCATCACCGGGTTTTTGACATTTACTGACCAAACAGTTTATTTGACCAATTCTTCCTCACTGTCCTTTTGCTTCAACCTCATGCTTCACAACACAAATACACACAGAGAGACACACACAGGCCAGCTACAATAGGAAAATAAATCCAGCACTTGAAGTCAGACCTAAACCCACTGAGATCGTCACAATTCTACTGTTTAATTTCATTTTTTTTTTACACTGCTGGAGTCTCTTTGACCCCTTTTAGAGCAAATCCCAAATCACTACAATTTATAATGGATTTTTTAAAAAGAGGAGAAAAAAGGAGCACTTTTTAATTCTTACTCATCCATTTTTAATTATATTGGGGATAGTGAAGGGGATTCAGTGTCTTGCCCAAAAGCACTTCTGTACCCTATAGGGGCTTAAACCCCAGATCCTCTGACTTAAAGACAACCCCTCTTCAACTGAACTTTATTCAAGTTCAACTGTAACCCCCAAATAATTGATTGATTGGAGATGTGATGTGAAAGAAAGAAATCTATGAATATTAAAATATGCGCATCAGAAAATGCAAAGTAAGAGAAACACACACAAAATCCTATTTGGAAAGCTCAAATTGTTTTGAGAGTTTGCTTTGATTTTTTTAAGGCAAGAAAAAGATTGACAGACATTCAACAACAGACAACTTCTCAAAACTCGAGCATGTGAAAACTGTCTCATAAATTAGAACTTCATCATTTTCTTTTAATAAAAATCTTACAACTTAAGAGAAAATCTTGTTATATTTCAAAATAAACTCTTCTGAACGCCCAATAATGATAAAGGCATTAGGGAAATGGAGTCTGAATTAGATCTGCTGCTCTTTTCTTATATGCAACGATGCAGGAAAAGAGCTAATGACATCATCAGAGACAGCCTCCATCCAGGTCACACACAACCAATCAGCATACGGGGATGCAACAGAGTGCACTGCGTTTCCACAGCAGCTTCTTTACTGCTGCAGTCAGACTGATGACAAAAACAAAAATAGACTAATTAAAAAAACTCATGATCTACCTCATCAGGAAGTAAAATACATTTCCATGCAATTACCATCATAACTTATTCAGTGAACATTTGGATTAAGATTTGTTCCCTGCTGTTTCCTGTTGCTTCATGCTGTTATTTTGTTTAGTTATTTTCACTTTACATGTTTCTTTATTTTCCAATTTAAAATCTGCATGAGAATTCCTTCCAGGCCAAGAGTACTTGTTTAAAAGACCTTAATGGTAATCTAGATGTACAAATAGGAAATTTTACACATGAAAATTTGACTAAAAGAAGCTAGTTGATGTGATGCTTCGGAAGTTTTGAAAGTTTGTCAGAAATTTCCACTTGGTTCATATTTTGTTTTAAAGTTTACTGAGAAAATGTGAAAGTCCTGCTGAGTCCAATGCTGCAATCAGTTTAATGACAACACAATGACTCAGCACAAACACAGGCAGAAAAACACCAAATCATGTGACATAAAGCACCTAGTAATCACCTGGCAACAGCAACCAGTGAGAATCACTTAGCAACCAGAGGCAGAGAGGGGGGGGGGCAATATAAAGAAATGTGGGAGAAAAAAAATAGCAAGAGAGGCGAGGGAATTAATTAAGGGAAGGTGGGAAATGGAAGGAAATTATGAGGATTAAGAAATAATTGTGAGGTATATAGAAAGTTAGAATAAAAAAAAGTTAAATTGGAAAAAATGATGTAAGCAAGAAATAAATAATAAAAGTAATAAAAAGCAGTAAAAGAAGGGGAGGGTTTGAAGAAAAAAGACAAACAGGAAGAAGTAATAAAGAATTTAAAAGAATAACAGGAAAAAGGAAGAACATTTTTTGAAGAAATATCTGAAATGAAAAGTATGGCTAAAAAGGAAATACATGACAACTAACAAAAACACAAAGATGCCTGAGAAACAAAGGAAAAGGGAACACGATAAATGATCTGGGTGTCTGACACCCTCTAGCTCAATGTATGAGCAGACTGTTTTTTGCTTCATCTCACAGATGAAGCTCCGAACTCTGAACAAAGTCCTTAAAAAGTCCTAAGAAAATAAAAACCCTCCAGTCTGAGTGTTTTTCTTGCAGGAAGCAGAGCGATAAGCTGACATCCAGGAATGCTGTCACTTGTTTTCCTTCACAGACCCGATAAACTTTGTCCTGCGTCTTCTAGTTTCCCAGCATTCCTCACTGATGACCACTGCACTTTCACATTAAACTCACAGTTTCAGCCACTTAGTTCACCACAAACACTCACCTACCGTGCATGGCTGCACTCCTGACTGGTCAACAGTGTCTTATTAAGGGCAGTTTGTGTAAATATGCGGTTTATTTTCCCACTGGTACCATTTTTTTTCTGTTTATGGTCACATTTTATTAAAAGTCCCTAGGAACATAATTAAATATATCTGATAGAAATAAGTGTTAATGTTACACATAAATCAATTTATACTGTAAAATCAATTCTATTTTTCCAGCAGTTGCTAATGTTAACGAGCTCCATGTTCATTGTCAAATCTTTATGTGCATAAGTGACATTCTCAGCTAACCATTGGCTGAGTGTTGTGCAATCTCAACATCATCCTGGTGGTGCAAAAGCAAATATGTAGGTCCTTAAACCTGCTCTAGTAACCAGGGGTCTTCATAATAATCACAGCATCATTAAAACTGAAGCCACAAGCCTTTTAAATAATCAAGTTGTGACCTCTATTTATCAAAGACTCATTCATGCACTTCCACACTCGCAAAATGACTGAATAAAATCATGATGCAAATGATGTCTCTGGTACAGCAGATCTACAACAGAAAACAGCCCACAGTCTAAAATGTGTTTATGATGCTTCTTTCCCCTCTACTACCATCTGGCAAGCCCCTTAAAAAAAATCTCTCACATCCACCAGGTTGAGAATCACTGGAACGGCGCAGGAGTCGAGAGGACTGGATGACTAATTTTGCAACGTGATACAACAGCCAACGGAGAGTGAACGATTACTCTGAAGAGGTAGAAAAAAAAAAAGACGAGTGTAGAGAGAGGAAGAGAAATGTGAAACTCTGATGAGCTGTTAACCAAATTCCCACACAAATGTAATATTAAGTGGGGGGAAAGAATACATGTTAAAGGCAGAACAGTGATGTTGAAGCCATTGCAACACGGATATAAAAAGAAATCCACGAATACAGTCAAAAGATCAGGATCTCACCTTTAAACCTAATTTAACTTGTATTTTAAAATGACCTATTTGATGCACGTTCCCTCCATCACTGCCACCCCAATCATCCATCGGCCTCATTTTGAGCTCCATGGCTGTGTACATTCCAGCTGACTAATAATCAGTCTCCAAGCATTTTCTGAAGTGGGGATAAAAGAAAACCTTCCCCCTGAGGCAAAATCTTTCATGGCTGCAGTTATTGAATTTTTGCTTTAAATGAAGCTGCTGCCAATCGTTAGCCAAAACCCAAATACACTTGAAGAAGAGAAGGCAGAGATTTCTAATGCTCAGCTAAAGCCACACTTACTTGCAGTTTGAGCCTTCAAGGACTGAATTTTAGGAATTAGACAGGAAATATAGCCTGGAAACCTTTCAAGGAGAACAGAGAGAGAGAGGAAAAGTGACGCTAACGCACAAACTTTCTGACAGAGCTGGTATGAACCCAACGTAAATAAATAAATAAATAAATCACTTGGCTTTTAATGAGACTTTATGGCCAGGGGAGAAAACACGATGACAGGAGCAGAAAGATTGATGGACAGAGCTGTTGTTTTCTAGATAGAAGGCTGGAAAATGAAGAGGATGAAAAACGATGGAGGGAAAAATGAAGGAGACTGGAAGAAGAAGCCTGAGGGGCCACTTAAGCTAATTAATGGATCATTGTGCACATCTAGCGAGCGTGCACGTTGTGTTTTAAGGGGGCTTAAGCCTTCATCCATTAGACAAATGAGAGGGCAGGAGGGTGGCTTCAAGTGGAAGACTAATGGGCAGCAACACACACACACCAATGGTTACATGGAGTAATCAGTCTTCTGGACCAATCAGGATTTTTTTTTTTAAATGAACATGCAATCTCTCACACTGAGGCTGCAAAACACACTGATTGAATTAGAGCAGAGCTCAAACTACAGCTACAGGGAGATGGAGTGGTGGAGAGAAGGGAAAGAGGGATGATTTTTAAAGGGGATGTGGGAGGAAAAGATGCACAAACAGCTGAGCAGGTGATTCACTTGGTGATTCAGTTTCTGAGTGAAAGTGAGCCCGGAGCCTCAGTCAGTCCCTGGTGTCACACCATGTTGCTTTTATTTATGCACCACTTTTACCACCCGCTACACAGCCACATACTTGGGAGGCAGTAACTTATATTTTTAGCCGTTTTGTTCTGCTCTGAACACCATTTAAACCTGACCTTCGAAAAACAGGAGTTGTTTTTATCCGGTAAGTTATACATGAGTGTTGCTACTAAAACTTGCTCGATTCTGTTAAGGGTAATTCACATAATCAAGGATGAAGTGTTTAAAATTGGTTTTGAACTGTGTCACATCTTTTGAATTATCAAACTGTTGCTGGTGGATGAATTCAAAGTCCTCCGTATTCCCCAAACATTCCTTTCATGGTCATTTCAGTTGAGTTATTTCTGGTGCTTTGGCTCTTAATCATTACTTGTATCACGCCA
Source organism: Pachypanchax playfairii (assembly GCA_006937955.1). Taxonomy (NCBI): domain Eukaryota; kingdom Metazoa; phylum Chordata; class Actinopteri; order Cyprinodontiformes; family Aplocheilidae; genus Pachypanchax; species Pachypanchax playfairii. The sequence continues at coordinate 254,702 of SSNP01000045.1, forward strand.
AGTTGAGGAACACGTCTGGCTGCTGATCCCTGCTCTGCAGGCGGTCTGTAAGCCTCTCTATGATATGTTTTTAGAAATGATAATCAGATTCATTCTGGCAGATTAGAGCCCCTCATGACTCCATAAAGTCCACCCTGACCCGGACCATCAACAGCTTCACTAATCACACAAGAGACTGAGAAACAAACGCATCATATCGTCTTTCTTCATTTTGTTTTCCACTCTCAGACCGAGGCAACAGGCTGAGGGTGAGATTAAACTGCAGCAGATTGAGCTCACAGTAGATCTTTGGGTTAATTTCCATGTGATTTAAATATTCACTCCCTCTTTGAGGAATGTGAGCCTGACTGAATTCTGAATCTGATCTGAAATAGCTCCTTCTAAGTCTCAGAGCACATTGCTGCTGGGAGGAAGGAGGGTTTTAAAAATATCCACATTTCCACTGCTTTTAAAAAATTTGGAAGGCTGAGATTATCAGTTTCCTGGCAGTTTAAAATCTCCAACCCTCATCGTAGGGTGAGTAAAATATAAAACATGTTTAAGCAGAAGTAAGCCTGAAATGTAATCCTGTTAATCCTGTTTCATGTCACTTAGCTTGATTTTTGTTTGTTTGTTTGTTTGTTGTTTTTTTTTTTTTGCATAGCTGCAGTATACAAGCATTAGAAGATGGTATATTTATGAAACCAAACTGAAAGGACAAATTTAAAAATTTTTAACCATTGTGCATGTGTCAACAAATGCAGGCCTCTACCTTAGACAATAGATAGCTATGATTCAGGATGGGAAAATAAAATACAGCCTTCGCCTTTAATTGTCCCAAATTTCTCTGCATTACACCAACTGTATTTACTTTGTCTATAGATCAGAAAAATGAGCTAATTATTTATTTGTCCAAATAAAAAGGTAAAACCTTAATTTAGAGAATGGAGTAAATGAGGAATTAACCTTGAGAATAAACACGCCTGATGCACATTTCTAACCAAACATGGTTAACAGGAAGCTCTTGGACACCTTAGATTTGACAAAGCCAGTTGTAAAAATCCAGGGACAATTGCCTGCAAAGAAACATTAGGATGTCTCATACGAGCCTCCTTTGTCCTCTTTTGACAAAATGAGAACACTGAAAGATGCTGGAACCTCCACACGTCAGAGACATTGAATTTCACCTTCGAATAATGATCTTTTTTCTTCTTTTTTTTCCCTCCCATGTGTAGCATGCCTCACTTCAGTCTGGACTTTTCCTTAGCTCCAGTTTTCTGGGTCAGACTGGAAACACTGGGTTTATAAAATTTGGGACATTGCCAAAGTCATGAAAATAATGAATATCTGATCCAATGTGGGTCATATCTCCAAGACTAAATAACTAATAGGAGTAAAATATCCGAAACACTCAATCTCCACTCCCTGATTTCTACTTTATCAGACACGGGAGAAGCAGATGGGTGACGGATTGTTTTGTTTTTGAGCTGCTCAGGAAATCAGGTCAGAAACTGAGATGAGGAGGACTGTCAGGGTGAGAAAAAGGCCGAGTTGGAACAAAATGCAGGCAGGATGAGTGTGAACGAAGACAAACAAGCAGGTTTAACATACATGAGATCTTGCTTCCTGTTTACTGAAAGTGATTCAGAGCATTATTAAACAAAAGAAAATGGGTAACATTTGAATTTTCATGGCATTGAACAATCATTAAATCATTTTCCACATATACTCTGGACATCATCACATTAACCTGCACGTGTTGCAGTACTTAAAAAAAACAATTAGATCATATAATCAAACAAACGGGCTTGTTTTTTTAAATTAAATTCTGAATGCACGATGATACTTTTTTTTTTTCTGTAAACATACCATAAGTATATTACAGATGTGTGCAACATGTATAAATGCAGCAACAGCGGCTGAATCAATAATGAACAACTGACTGAACAACAAGATTTAAATGCTAAAATTTATTTTTTTTCTTTTGGTCCCTAATTCCTCGATGTCAAACTGAGCAGATCCAGAAGTGTTCTGCATTACAGCAGATTATTTTTACTTTTAAAAACATCTGGCACTATTCCTCTCTGCAGTTGAGCCATTCACTCACTCATTATATCTGAAGTGTCACTTCATACATGACAGACATACAAGTAACATACACTGTTTGCTTTCACCAATGTGGCAGCTTGTGTCATTGTTTTCATAAAGCAGCACGTCAGCTGATTCCAGACATAACGCACCGAGTTCAACAAGTTGAATTGGGGGTATGAAGGTAGATATGTTTCAAAACATCCACACTTCTATCTTGGATCCGCGCACTTATACAACTACATTTTTACTTGTATCAAATATAAATACATCTAAAATCAACTTGAATGTGTGTGAAAATGTTTCACCTGTGGTTAATATTTCACAAATTTGCTCTGAGTTTTAAAAAAGAAATGACAAATGCTTAAAATTGTATTTCCGCAAGTCAATTTTCCCACTACAATTACAGGTCAGTGAACACAACCTTTGCGAATCTGCTGCTGCAAGTGTGGCTCCAAATTACAAGCACGTGGATCCAAGTGCGGATGTTTTGAAACATGTCTACCTTCATATGGCGGTCGTTGTGTTTAAGCAGTTTACATCTCAGTCTCCTCCTACAGTTATGAAGCAAAGTGTATACAAACCTGCTGCAGAACGTGTTCATATGCCAAGAGGAAAATAATAGTCTGACCTGTGAGCTGGGTATTTGTTCAGGCTTGAGAGGTGTAGTTAATACTGGAATCAGTTTACAGAACAGACTCTGAGATCATCTTAACCTGCATTCCCAACATGCGCAGAGTCATGTTACTCGTGGTGTCAGTTCAAACTCACGCTGCCCTTTTTCTAAGCATCTTAAGCCTGAACTACCAGGATGTGTTTTTAAAAGAGGTGAGAATGTAAAAAAAGGTTTCAAGCAGTCAACGGTAAAATACCTCAACATACCAATAGCTGTACTTCAGAAGTGTGGAATTGCAGAAAGAGACAGACAGGGACATATATCAGAGATGTAGGGAGGATTCAGGAAGTATCAGAACATTTTCCAGCAGAGGGGATAAAAGACAGGAGGGAAACGGGGAGGAGGAGGTCAAATCTTATCGCATTTAATCCAAAAACAGACATGCAGCCCCACCCGAACACCACCAACTGCTCAAGGACACACACCAACACACACAGACACATGGACAGGGAGATCAACCCTTTCAGCCATTTAAAGAGGCCAAATACATGAGAACTGTTAGATAGCTGTGAGATCTGAGATGAAGTGACGTTTCTACTGTCGCCACTTCCTGCTTGTTTGTGATGGGAATTATACACAATCCACCCGTTTCCTTAGATATAAAACATCTTTACTAATTGGCATTTTATAATAATTCACTGAACCTGAACACGTTTAAATTGAATTGTTTATTTGACTTGTAATGTACAGAGACTGATGTGTGCCAGATTTTTTAGCCCCGTGTATAAACAGTATTTATTCTGCAACATGACCTGAGTGTTGAGACAACCGTGTCCGCTGCTGCAGAGACTGGTTAATGGTGTGTCCACACATGGACGGTCTGTAAGTAAGAATAACAGGGTTGAGGGTTTTTCCTGCCACAACTGCTGAGCTTCAGAGAAACACAATGAGCTGGAGAATAACAAGCCCAGTCATCTAAATCAGTTCTTGATTTTATGTTAAAACCAACATTTCTGTTTAAAGAGGGGATTTGCAGAAGGTCAATCTCTGGATCCAAACACTGATGTTGTTTAAAAGACACATTAAATTTCTGGCTTTTTGATTGCTGGTGTAACAACCTTCTGTTGTATACATATGGGGTGTTTCAGAGTGCAGTGGGGTGTCTCAGACCTTCAATAGGACAGAGATCAGATAATCCTCCACGGACTTAATCCCTGATCAGGGAGAAGAGCCGTTGGAAAGACAGACAGGAACCCCTTATTAGTCAAATGTTTGGGGTGAGTCAAACCTTCAGTAACTGAAAACTTCCTTTCCTTTTAGAAGTGCCTTTTTCGATGCTTGCACAACAATTATAAGGATGCACCGACATGAAAATTCTTGGCCAGGACCGAAAACCAAAAATGAGGAAACCAAGGATGAAAACCGAAACACTGAAAGAAATGATTGTCAGTTATTGTCTGAACAAAATTTCTAGCTCTGAAAAAAGAAAAAAAGAAATTGCTGAGATATATTCAAAAAGACAAAATTAAGAGATAAAACAGTTTTTGTTTGTTTTTTTACTACTTTGTAAAATAAGGAGGGCGTATATTTAGAATGCATCAAAAATTGCTTGAGATACCCCATTAAACAGAAATGTATGGTTTATGGTGTTATTTTCTGTGTTTTTTATAGAATTTTTAAATGCCCTACGTTCTTGAACTCGCCATACGTACTTGAATGCACCAGGTGTGCAGACAAGCTTCTGCGACAAGAAAGAACAAACTGAGTCTCTAATCTGCAGGGAATATCACAACTAAATTTCACAGAAAGTAGCTAAGGGTGGTCAGATTTGTTGCTAAGTGCTTCCTGCTTAAAAAAAAAAAAAAAAAAGTCTGGAGGTCTGGAAAGTTATTAGAAAAAGCAACCAAGTTGGTTGGGTGTGTTACGTGTAACAAGCTGCAGGATCATGTGGTCATCTGACTGCTGCAGCCCTTTTTATGGCTGCACTGTTTACTCACGACGTTTCATGTTTCGGCCATGTTGTTTCTGTAATTTAGGGTCTTTTGACTGAAAACCAAAAATGCACTTTCGGGTCATTTTTGGCCAAAAGTTTTGGAAAAAAAATCATTATTGTTTTGAAAAAGTGGTCAACCCAGCAAACAAACTATTTCAGCATGGAAAATAAAAGAAATACAAGGGGGCAAATACTTTTTACAGCATTGAAAATGCTAAATTAGCAAAATAGCTGTACTTTGCAACTTCATCAGTAAATATTAATTTAGCATGTCGTTTCTTTAAAAAGGTTAGAAAAAAGAAACAATGTCAACAAACAAACTCAACAGTCCGTCCCTGTGACCTCTTAAAGTTCAGATCGTTCAACTGCAGATAAGAAAATGTTTTTTTCTTCTTTTTTCAATAAAAGTGACTCAAGAAAATGTTACAAAGTCAACAGTGAAAAAAAAATCCTATTTTACGATGCCGAAACAGTCACGTGTTGTTTTGTTCATCCAGGTAAGTCATAGCAGTGTGCTGCACATTGATTGGCTATTTGTACTATATGTCACTTTCACTTCCTGGATAATAAACGAGGAATTAATTGAGAATAATGAAGCATTTATATAGCAAGTAGTAAGAGATTAGTTCCTAGATGATTGTGTCCAGTAATTATCCATGTTCACTGTTCAAATAATGAAAAAGGTAAAGGCTAGACGATAGATAAACAGAAAAATAGAGAATCTGTATGATTCATCATTAATTTATTGTTTTATCTTTATAAATTAGATCATTTAGATGTTTTTGTTTTTTTAAATTGGGATTTCAAACGTTAGACTTAAAATCTGTCAATTTTAAATTCATCTCAAACGGGCTCATAGATGTTGGTGTGAAACTGATTTCATTAGTCATGTTTAAGAACTTTAATTTTTTTTTTTTTTATTTTATTCTTGGCATTTCAGAAGAAGGTGCTGCTTGGCGCCTGTCTGTCCTTCTTATCAACGTGGGACAAGAAGAGAAGGAAAAAAGCGATGCAGCATTTGGTGTTTTGGTTTTGTCGAATGTTTCTATTTGGCAGCACAAAAAGTGAAATTTGAAAGCGTCAATAAAACTAAAATTTGGCGAAAAATACTTGTTTTTGTTGTGTTTGAGCCAGGAAGTTCAGCCATAAAAATTTTATAAGATTAAGTTTCCATCTCAACATGGGTCTTAAATGAGAAAAACACATGAAAATGACAAGTACTCTTCAATTATATTCAGCTAACTTTTATCTTTCGGTTCCCTACTACCTAAAAATACCCAAATATCTGTTTTAAAGAAAGTTTTTAGACCGACTTGCAGCAAAAAGTTCACAAAGAGCAGCATTTTGGGATATTTACCTGCGATTCATCAGGTAATCTCTTCAGGTGAAATTAGGAACATGAGTTCATCTTTCAGGCAGCAACTTATTTTACAGATAAACTATTACATTTATATTGGGTTTCTGTCCATCTCATTTATTCTCAGTTTCAAAATTTAGGATTTAAACATCAACAGCTAACAATGAGAGTTATTTTAATGGTGAACTGTGATAAAAACTGTTGAAAAAAAGCAAAAAAGGACAAATAAAACTGAACATTTTAAGGTTTTCATACAAATAAAAAGAGAATTGTACTGTCATTCAATGGTTTATTCTGAAGACCATATACACTCCTGTATTCTAACAACATTCAAAATGAACATGAATGTGTACGTTTCAATTATGTTAAACCATCTTTTCTTATAATATCTTGGTGAAGACATAATTTGGGTCGTGGACTTTCTAAATGTTTAAACAGAAAACAACTCCAAGAAAAGCGCAAGCGCCTTTTTTTTATTCAAGCGCTTATTTACCTGATTGAAATAAAAAAAGAAAACAACAATAACCTGCTATCAAGATCAAAAGATTAAACAAATGAAATATTGTTTGTCACATTCTCTCCAACTTCATTTTCTCTGCTGTCACTCCAGTAAAAAGACAATAACCTGAAAAAATATGTGAAAGGGACAGTTTCTGAGCTAGAGGCATGTATCAAAGACGCTCTCAGCTGGAGTCTGACAAACTCAAGTATAAATAGAAGTCAGGTCGCGGTTGTGACTGCTGCTGTCAGACTCGATGTTTAGTTTAGGAAGCGCACACATGGCTTCATAATCCTTGTTTCAATATAAAATACACACACAGATGAGCCATTGCTTCCTGAAAGACAGCTATTGAAATTATTAACTAAAGCCCTGTTATAAGAACAAGGTTATTATACACGTGGTCTACCAGCCTATATGTAGTTTAAACTCCGTTCAACAGGAAACGTCAAACGTTTGATGGCTTTAAACTTCACAATAAAACTGAGATTTAAGCTGCAAATTAAATAAAAATAAAAAAGGAGACAAGATAATTGAAACAGAAGAAAAGAAGAAAGGTATCATGTAATACACTGTTAATTATTGTCAACTTTAGTCATTTAGTCAACTAATCGGTTGATGCCATCTTGGTCGACTGACATTCTCATTGGTCGACCAATGTCCTTGTCCTGTAGATTTGTAAAAGTTATTTTAAAACCAAAATAGACAGTTTAACTTGTATTCAAAGTCCTATCATTGTTTTTAATCACAGTAATTTCGACCATAATAGTGCAACAACCTAAGATGTAAAACTGTGACCCACTGACTAAAGACATTTGGAGTTCTATTGTTGCGCGTGTGTGTATTCAGAATGTGTACTTCATTTTCAAAAAAAAAAAAAACATCCGATGATATGAGAGTTCAGAGCTCTGGTTGTATCATTAGCAAATATTTTGAGTTGGAACAGTCAAGAACTCAACAGAAATGTCTTCAATCTCCAAAACGAGTTTCACTCTCCTCAAATATCTCCACTGAACTTAAGTTAACCTTTTTCTTAAAGTAAACCGACATCTTTTCTTTCCAGTGACACGAATAAAACTCCAAATGACCTCACTTGATGACAAATAACCAAAACAGATTATTAACTGTTTATTATCCGCGTTTAGACGGAACAACATGAAGAAGAGGCACCTGATAAACTGTTATGCTAATTAACTTATTAAATTAGTTAATTAATATGATAAATTTAGCAACGTTGAATTTGAAGACATTACTGTCCCCCATCTGACCTGATTATTATATTTGAATGTTGAACAACATTTTTTGAGTGACTCAGTAACACAAACAAGAAGACATGCTGTTTAAAGTGCAGATACTTTAAGGCTGTAATTGGGCAGCTGTGAATCAACAGACTGTATATTTTCAGTGGTAGAAAATATGATGTTGATATTTAAGTTTGGCAGAACTAAAAAAAAAACTATATAGAAATATTCATGTTCTCTTAAAATACCTCACTATAACACACGTGTGCCCAGCACTTCACCAAAGTTCAAAGTGTCGAACCATTTGACAACAAAAAAAAAAACAAAAAACTCAACACTTTTAAAGTTTCTTGGCTTTAATTAGAGAATTTCAGCTCCAGGAAGCAGCTGTTTTTACTTCACATAGTTCACATTGGAAACATGTGAAATCTGCTTCATGTCAGAGAGCACTATTTTTGGCCTGCATATGCTTTTATCTTTTATACAGAATACTATCTGGTGTGAGACAGTGTGTGTGTGTGTGTGTGTGTGTGTGTGTGTGTGTGTGTGTGTGTGCATGTTCAAGTTCAAGCAGGTCTTTAACCTTCATGTTTCCCGTGGGACTTCTACAATGCCTCCAGGCAAACTGGGACTACTCCAACTACACACACACACACACACATCCTGTGGTGTATATTTACATACACATAAACCAGATTTATTGTAAACAACTGCACATGTCTCAATGCTGCAACGCGTCTCCCGTCGAGGAAACTGCATTTTTTGGACAGAATTCAGTCACTTATCTTTAATTCTAAATATATTTAATGATGTATATTTACAAAAGCCAGAGATCAACCCTTTTAGCTATGGGAGAAAAAAAAAAAAAAAGAGTGTGGGGAAGATCCTTCTTGATCTGATCTTACATTTAGTCTCTTAAACTCTTAAAACTCTAAAATCCAGTTCCTGTGCATGAACTCAAACTCTCAGTACACTCAACCACGATTGTTTCAAACGGGAACAAAGGAAGAGAAAAAATAGACTACATTTATCAGACTGTCGGGGCAAATAAATAAAAGAAAAATGCTTTTGTTTTTTGGTAATGGCCAACTTTTTAATTAGACCATGTTATTACCCCCCTCAGCCTGTTCGCTCGCTGCCTCAGCCATTTTATGTCATTTGTGTGTGGGAGTTTGTTGTCGATGTCTGATTATAATTTCATTATTGCCCTGTTTTCATATGAAGCTTGTAGCATCAAAAACTCAATATATTGTTATTATTGTTTTGCAAAATGAACAATAACAGACAATGTCATCTAACGTGTGGAAATCCTCTCGGCACTGTGTCGACAAAAAGACGTGTAAAGTAAAGCACAAAGACATTTTTATGGGTTTTTCTGGAACAAAATCCAAACACAGTTTAAATTAACATCTTACCTTGAATGCAGAAATGTCCAAACACAAGCAGCTTCACAGCAGAACCGGTCAGAGAGTGAGAAATGTCAGAATCCAGGTAGAGGAGGAGAACTAGTCCAGACTGTGAAGGAAGGTTCAGTCCCATTTAGCTCACATGTTTATAAATCAGCTGAAAAAAAAAAAAGACAGAAGACGTTCAGTAAGGATTTAAATCAGTGTTCTCATCTTTATGCACTGTGAGACTGGAGCTGGTTTTCCTGAGAACTGGGACACAGAGATCAGAATACAGTTTAGAGGAAGATCAGGTTCTGGTATGAATCTGAACACATACAGCAAACAAGTGGGCTGGACTGATCCATCCGTGGTTTGGAGCCAGATATCAAGCTTCACTAATTAAAGCTGATATCCCTGATTTCAAATTGCCTAGCTTAGACTGTCAACAAAGTCACAGAACTCTCAAGCCCTCCCGTCGGTTAGAATTCCTAAGCCACGCCCCCCAGGTTTGTAAACATGTGTAGCCCCAGAAGACGACCGAGTGCAAGACACTGGTCCGCAGTTCATTCAAGTACCGTAACATGGCGGAATCACCGGTAAGTGAAAACAATATAACAACAAACAACTGACATTAATTGTTACTTTGTCCTGAACCTGACGCAGAACCAGCCGGCGGCTGTTTCTCCTGCTGTCACATGGTAAAGCGGCGAACACTCCCAACAGTGGTGTGCTGCGGTAATATGTCTCAGTTTTTTAGGAGCACAGAAGCCAAATAAATGTGGGAATCCGTATGGCTGGAGAGACTGTCCAATCATTCGTTTCGGGCCGAACCATTTGATTGGTTGATGTTTTTGGACAAATACGGGAGAACCACTTAGTTATTTTTTTTTTTCATCTTTTTTTAATCTTCACAACATATTTTTCTCCATGCTGTTAAAATGTTTTTAATGGGCATGAAAAAAAATATGTTAAGCTAATTTGTTATGCAAATTAAGTATAGCAGCTTTAATTGAAAATTCCTTCAATGCGTCCATGATGCATCATTTTAAAAGTACATTTTAAAGATCTAATAACATCAGTTAGAAATGTGGGAAGATTTAAACATTTTTTATACTTTACGAACAATTAACAGTTTAATTGTCAGTCAGTATCTCTTGTTTCCACAAGCCAGGATGCAGGTTTGAAAATTTTACATCTGCAAATAATTAGATAAGGTGGTTCTCACAACTACCTCATGAGGTATTACGTTCATACAAGAAGGGTGTTAGCAAAGATTAGCATAAGCTTTTTTTAATGCAAGAGATATTCATAATTAAAATCACTGAAGTTGTCAATGGATATTTTATTTTTGGATATTTCTGGTCCAAAGTTATAATAAACTTAAAGAAAAATGTATGTGTAGGTGAAACATTTAAAGACTGATTAAAGAGTCGACCGGAGAGTCAAAGCATTTACAAACATGTCTCATATTATAACTATTATTTTACTAGCCCCTTTTTTTAATTGCACAAGTTTCACACGACGTGCATAATATTTCATTATTTGTTGCCAAAAACTAATTGTTCTGCTGTGACACTCGACTTTAATAAGCTGCTTAATGGAACAATGAAGAAATTACAGTTTGTTGCACTGCAGTCTGATTTCTGAGAGAATGATTTTATATATTATATATTTAATAAAATAAAAACATGCATAACACTCATGCATCCAGGACCCACAGAGTTGAAGAGGAGAGAAGCATAAAAATGCATTTTACTGAGTGATTTAGTAACAGTCCTGAAATTACAGCAGCTTCTGTTATTCTTTAACCCAGGTGAAAACCTTAAGTCTCTGTTTTCTCACAAACTCATTTTTGAGTCACTTTGTTCTTCTTTGTCAGCAGATGAACCAAAACCACATGGGGGGGGGGCAAGCTGCTTCCTACACAATCCATATGTCCTAAATTTATCCCAAACTCTTCATTCGAATCACAGCTGATACATAAAGCCTGTCTGTACCGTTACAGCAGCCCCTGCTGCGTATCCCTGACATGCGAACTTAGAGAACCTGGTCGGTTCATTAACGACCCGCAGCCACAGTCTGAAACACGTTTTATGTTTTCACGCTGAAATTCACACAACAGCCGAGTTGAGACCAAATCAATTTGTCTCTATTAAAATCTTGTCCAAACACACACATGCACACAATCCTGCTCACTCTCCAATTGATTTGAGCTACTCAAGCTTTCAGCCAACGTCAGAAGAAACCTCACAGTCAGATTGTCGAATTCTGGGAAGAAACAGGGACAATCTGCTGCAGGAAATAACACAAGCAAGACAGAAGCTGACAAATAAATGTAAAAAAAAAAAAAAAAACATTAAACGTTAAACCAAACAATCCGGTTTTAAATGAAATGAAGACTCAGATTTTAGAGATGATGAATTTCTTCAGTCATAAACTGAATGGAAAGTTTCTATAATGAACTGTTACTAAAAATCATGCAAGTTTTTTTTAAACACAAAATGTATAATATTTATCATTTTATTAGCTGCATCTATTTATTACTTACAGCTTCTTGCCGAGATCGTTAGTGACCAAATCCAAGATCATCAACTGAAGTAGTTTAATTTAGAATGCTTCATCTTTAACAATGCTACTTTTTTGTGATGTAAGATTTCTCCTCCTCTTTGTTCCAGATGATCATTTAATCACCATCAAGCTCAACCATTTATTCATCCATCAAACAGAAAATGAAAGAATCATTTTCTGATCTAATACTCAGAATCTACAGGTTTTAAAAGGCCCATTATTGTGTTTAATGTCCTGTAATGACTTCAAAGTCCTAAAAAGATGCATTAGTCCATTATTTTTTTCTGGCTCTTTAGTTTTTGGAAATAGCAGCTCATTTGGAGAAATATTGAATACTTAATGGCTTTACACTTGTCAGTAAGGCAGGAGACTTGGAGTTAATGTTAGTGCACAGCAGCTGCTTGTATGTTTTCACATCAGCAGTAGCTACTTACAAAATGATGTAGTTGTTAATCACATTTCTGTTAAAAGAAATCCAGCCTCCTAATTCCTGCTCAGCTTTACACTAAATCGTGTTTATTAATTACAAATTATCTTAAGGAGTCAAATATTCTAATTAACGTCTGAAAGAAAATTAGTAATGATGTTTCGCATTTTATACCTGAGCAGAAAATCTGATGTAATATTTCGGTCAGACAACAAAAGTTTCAGTTTTTGCTTTTAAATTAATGCAAATGCATCCCTCGCTCAAAAATTTCCCAGAATACAGCACGGTATTTCAAAAAATGGTGGTTACCAGCTACTTCGAGGGCAAATTTCCAGTTTAAATGTAAGTTAACTGATTGTTGCTTTTTCTATTTTTTTTTTTTATTTAAAGTAGTTATACAGTTGATTAGTTGCTTTGTAGCTGCAGTTTCAGTGGTTAGAAGATACTAACTCACTTATACATTCATTTTTATTTTATTTTTATTAACATTTTCAGTTCCATGGCTTAAGGAATGCTACTATGTTACTATGCTACTATGATAGGCGGGATGTAAACGGTGCACGTGAGCTTACTAACGATTCTTTGACATGCCAGAAATGTCTAAATTTAAAGATGAGTTTTTGTTTTTGTTTATTTTTCCTCCAGTTTCATTCGTGCTGGTCTCTAATCAGTCTGTGTGCTGAACTCTCAGGCTGAATATTAAAAGCCTTCAGTAGTCTGTGTGTATAAAAACACTTCCAGACACACTCCACAGAAGTATGAGCTGTATAAGATCCCATATCACAAACACTTCTTTAAGACCTCGGAAATCTGTCAACTCCCAACAAATTAGCATGTCGTGTCTCTAATGTTTTCAGCTGTCATTTCATAGCGCAGGCTGAAGCTCATTCAACTGCTTTTGGGGTTTTTTTTTCTGCTTTTAAATTGCAACAGCTAAAGAATCAGCAGCAAACCAAATATCCATGTTATAGCTCCAGATAAAAGTGAGAATTAAAACAAAATGTGTCTGATTGAAATTTACTTTAGACCTCTTGTGCAGAGAAAAGTTAGCTTCCAGACATTTTTTAACCTGATACTGAACATGGTTTTACTAATGCAATTGACTTATTGAGCCAAAGGAAACAACATACTCATATGCTTAAAGCAATAACCAGTGAAGGCCAAAAAACGTCTTTACATATGATTACTTTTCATTTTTCTGGCCTCCTAATCAAGTAATCGTTTCTATTTTATAGTTAATTAAATGGAGGAGAAGCAGAGAACAAGTCTGCAATGGGAGAAAATAAAAACCTCCATCTTTAAAATGCTTGCAGCAAGTGGCTGAATGGAGCAATCAAGAGCCCTGCATCAGAGCAGACCGAAGAGCCTCCATCATTACATTTGCAAATGAAGTGACATCATTATCTGACTTCAGTCCAGATAAGCGACTCTCTCCATTCACCTCATCTCTGAGCATTCCGAGTCAGCGGAAAGGCCTGGAAGTCATCCGACAGATTCGATGTGGGTTGAAAGGACTATGTCGTGTTACTAATGTATTGACGAGGGGCCTGGAGGCCTGGTGGAGACGAGAAGGGGAGCAGAGTTATGGTTGACAATAGCCAGTAGCAGACCTGGGCATTCCAGGTTTCAGCCACGGGTGCTTTGTGAAAGTCCTTGGATCTCAACCGACACTCTGCAGGGTTTGTATTTGATAGCCTACCACATGATGGAGAATATTTCTGTTAACAAAAACTTAATTAAAAATCCCAGAAGCTGTTAATAGAAGTTAGAGTCTCGTTCTGTGGTCTGCCATGTGCTCTTCATATGAACAAGTCATTTCAAGTCATTTGGTCCAATCAGAGCCATGCAAGTGCATGGTGGATTTTTGTGCAGGTGGTCAATCATCATCATAGTTATCAAAAAACTTATGATAAAAAAAAAGTTTATGATAACAAGTTAAAACTGATATAATGAGCTTCTTTAGGAACAAAAACACTGAGGAAGTCAGTGAAGCAGTCAGATACTTGATGAGATGGAGAATTTATCTCCTGTTGCTGCTAAAGTGAGGCAGGAGCTGAGGCACCGTCTGAAAAAACTATTTTTGTTCAGGTTAGTACAGACAGTGTATTCACCTACTTCTTAACCCTCTGGGGAACAAGGGTTTTTTAGAGAAATAAACTTTTGACTTTTTTTTGTTTAAATGCTACTAAAACACCACCTTTCAATGCCCCATAATGTCCTATACCTTGTTTTTTTTATTTTGAATTGAAATATCATAAACTGCTGTGTAAATGAGGCTCCTTTGCTTGAAATAAAGAGTATTAGAATAAAAAATACAAAAAAAAATTAGGCGAAAAGTAGAATATCACACTTTACTTTTACTTTTTATTTTACTGACAACCACGCGTCATGCGCAAAAGACAAAGGCTCTGATTGGAACACCGACTTTGACACGACACTGTATCCCTTGTGAATGGGCTAGAGCGATGCCAGAACTACCATCTGAAAGCTTGGATTCTCCCGATTTAGAGGGGGGGAAAAGTACGTTTCTATCTTTTATGGTTCGGAAGCTATGTTTGATTAAACACAACAAGGTCCCTGGCATCGTCGACGATGACAGCGTCCCCGTAGCGTTAAAGGTGTTTTTTAGGATAAGCTCAGTATGAAATCTGGGGATCCATGCTCACAGAAAGCAGTACACACCTGGGTCATAAGACCAAAAGTCAAGGACAAGATTATTAACACGTAATAATAAATAATAAAACGTTTAAACTATAAAAATTGGCACCATTTACATGAAGAAAACAATGGAAAATGGCAAGTCCTTTTCTTGGTTGCATCTTGAACGTAACATGTTTCTATTGTTTACATTGTCAGACATAAGCATGACATTAGCCTACATTACATGATAATTAGGAGAAAAAGCTACAAGGGGTTGTGGATACTTCAGAAAGTTAGTTTTTCAGGAACTGACCCTGAACAACTAGAGTATACAGAGCCCAGTGTGATCAGCTCACAGAGCACGATGCACAAGAAAAAAAGATATTTTATGTTAGTGATTTCTTCTCAACTTGACGTATGGAGGTAATATTGCTCCTGATTGCTGCACCTAAATAAGAGTGATTTCATTTAGTTTTGGTAGTAAAAATAATTCAGCTTTGACGCGGTGTTGGAGGGCACAGTGGAAGCACGATGCACTCAGAGCAGAGCACTGTGTGCCCAATATGTCTTTCTCACAAATCCAGTTTAAAATCAGAGGGTTGCACAAATGAAACATGGCTGCGATTAAAGAAAGCTGACAACACAAACGAAACTTAAGAACTATAGAGAAATCATGCACGGAGCAGCAGACAGTGTGGAAAATGAAAAATAAAAATGCTAATCTAATATATCATTTTTCTCTTGGCATTATGAAAACTCAATTCAACCTCTGCCTTCATTTTAAAAAAAAAATCGAAGTACTACACAGATTATGATCTCAAAATTAGTTTCATTTGGTATTCTTTCAGTTTTCTTGAAAAATGGAAATGTTTTCCCTTTTAATCTTGTGAAACAAGAAGGCAGTTTGAATAAAATATACTTACAATTTTGATTATAAAAAATGATGATCCAAAAAAAATCTTTTGCCAAGTGCTAAAACAAAAAGAAATCTGCAAACAGCTTTAGACGCGAGTTCAGACTCACAAGAGGTGAGTCCAAAAAACTGGACAGCAAAGAAATGTGGAAGAGGGACAGACAGCAGAGGAAGAACAGTTTTTTTCAAAGAAAACTGTAGATGAAGCAAACCTGGAAGCTAAATCCATTCTTCATGCAAATGTAGTGCTTGAGTCAGATTTGACTGTCATTTGATTGCCGGCTCACAGCACTGAATGTTCCTAGACCATTTTATTTGTTTTGAATGAGACTTTGTGAGGAAAAATACACCTGAGAAACATGTTCGCTTCAAATAAAACTCTAAAACTGACAAATTTAAGATGTCCAGCTAACAAAACTGTAAACTGAAAGAATTAAAAGGCTCAAAATCCAGTAAAACACATGTAATAATGTATTTATAAGACCTCAGACACAAATACATCATACAGTATATTTGTATTTACAGATGACTGTAAAAATAGTAGCAAACTCCACAAAGAGTTAATCAACTCGTCTATAGATAAGGTGTGTTTAATGTTGATCAGAATGTTACTCATTAATTAAATGACCTAGTTTTGTTCAATAAAACCAAAAATGTAGTAAAATAAATAAATATCATCCAATTAAACAAGCAGCCACAGCTGAAAAATAGACACGTAGTTGCGTGATGCTCGGAGGCCTCGATCCTGCATGTATTACATGTTTCTCTGCTTCAACACACCTGATTTGAATCAGTGAGTAATTGTGCTAAACAGGTAAATCAACCATTGAATCAGGTGTGTTCGAGCAGGAAAACAATTAAAATATGCAGGATAGCAACACTTTAAAAAAAAAAAATCAGGATTTGAAATGACTGACGTAATGCAATAAAATGAACTTTAAATAAGCAAATAAAAACCGATACAAGAGAATAAACTCTAAAAAAGAAATAATGACTTTCAAAATAACCAGAGGTTGAACGATATATTGGCCAGCCGATATTTGCCCAATTTCTACATATCGGCATCGGCCGAAAACTCTGAGCTGATTTGAAATGTTTTGTTTGGAGTAAAAAAGCTTAACCTCAGAGTTTTCTAAAGTCAGAAGCTTTATATTTAGTAAAAGTAAAACTAAATGCAAGCTATGGTTTTGTTTTATTAAAAAAAGACGCGGACATGTTTCTTTTATTAGAAGCAGTGTCTCAGGTTGCGGATTTCTAATTTTTGTCTCCTATATCAACTTTTTAGTGCTTTTACATCACTAGGTACATATACTGGAATATTTATTCTTTTACTACAGTATTTGTACATTTAACACATCAAAATGCAGAAACAGGTAACCGTTCTCAGGGAAAACATCTCGTGAAGCACCCTAATTATTTGCCTTGCTTGTTTGTTTTAGACAATCTTTATAGTTATCCACCGCTTGTGTCTTAAACATATTTGCCACCATTTTATAGGTTAAATTATTTTTCCTGTGAGGAAATCTTATAATTTTACTCTGTGCATGTTATGGAGCTAACGTTAGCTTCTCTGCTGTTACTCGGTTAGCCACTATTATTTTTTTTATTTTTCATTTGTTTTATTTATTAATTGGTTAATTTGATTTGTTTAACTTTGGATAGAAGTTTGATTGTAATTATGTTCAGAACACAAAATTATAATTGGAAATTTGGTTAAATTAGTGCGATATTTTAGCTTGCAAACAAATAGAAAGTGCTGAGATATTCGCCATCGGCCTACTATGAGGTCTAAATATCGGCATCAGAAAAACTAATATCAGTCGACCTCCACTAGTTACTAAAGAAATAACTTGAAAGTCAAACTTTAAATGTTTTGGCCATTATGCAACATACGCTTCTCTTTAATGCATTATCATTTTGATGGTTTGGCATATTTTTTTTTATTATTAATATTTCAACTGAAAATCTTACTGACAAACTCAACAGGATTTTTAGAGTCAGTAAACATGACATGGATAGAAAGTTTTATACTTTCTTTAAAACTTGTCAAGAAAGCTGCCAACTACTTCTGTCTGACAGCTGTGAGAGTAAATAGCAAACTAAATAAACATCATAAATACTGTATGGCCTGTAATATTATATTATATATGAAAAACCTAACAAATAAAAGCTGATTATCATTTAAATCGACTCTTATTCCCTCGGTGTGTTGTCCACACTGTGAAATATTAATGCAGTTATGACAGGGAGGTGGTTTTCACTTGCCAGTTAAACAGAATGAATTCATTCCAAACTCCACCAGCAGACTGAATCTAATCCAGAGCATGAAAAGCTGCAGGGATCCAGTACAGTTACACCCGGTCCTGCTTCACGCTCGCACACTCTGCAGCCTCTGAGGGTTAATAAGTGTAAATCTGCTGCCTGTATCTGCAGGAAACCTGTCAGATCTGTCACCTCATGCAGATTTACTGGACCGGCGTTACACCCTCAGCGGGTTAACGCACAATGAGTTCAACGTGCTGCAGCTTTAAATCTGACCTCTCACTTTCAGCTGATATCACACACACTTCATACATACAGAATTGTATGGTGCCTGTCATGAATTCTTTTTTTGAAAAAAAGGGGCATCATTAAAGTGAAAAACCCTCTGACAGGTGTTATATGAGGTTTAATTTTGTTTATCTCAAGGTATGACAAATAAGTTCACTAGTTTATACCTTGAAACAAAGATTTTTCAAAATCAAATACAAAAATAAAAGATTTTATTAGCAATCATCCCCAGCAGAGCCAAGTGGTTCTATCAATTTGTTCCAAATATGCTCATTGTATGATGTTTCTAATCAAAAAATGGGATAAAAATTCAAGCAGTCAGAGTGATGATTGAAAAAAACACATCCCAGGCACTGAAAGTCGGATGCTGAGGACAAGAACAGTCACAACAAATAAACACAAATCCACCATCACAATGTTACAAAACTATCAAAGAGACCAAATCAGCAAAAAAGACAGCGAAAATGACTAAATAAAAGTAGCAAAAAAATGAAACAATAGAAGAAAACAACCAAGAAAGACACACTTTTCAAAAGTAACAACAAGGTATGATAGACAGGAAATAAAAATCAAAAAATGTGTTCTTATTTTATTGTTTCAGTTTGTGTTTTTGTGAGAAAATGACCTTTACAATATCTGATCAGTTCACACAAATTAAGAAAATGATTTCTTATAGAATCAGGAGAAAAATCTGCTTCATTGTGAAAATATTGTGTCACTGTCATACCAAACATTCATCAGCTGAAAGTTCTTTTCTTTAATAACAAAACAGGTCAATCGGCTGCAGTTTATTAGCACACACAGGAAATTACTAATAAATGGCCTAATCCATCTATTGTTGGCAGTATGGGTGTGAACATTGAATTTTAGACCTCATGGATAAATGTTAGAACTGAGCTTTTAAAACATTGTTAGATTTCAGATCCGAACCAGGTTTGATTAGTGCTCAGAACTCGTTTTCAACAGTCATTCTGAAAAAATCCTGGAAGTGGATTCTGTTAACAGAACTGGAGGAGAAACAAGCAATTGTTTGTTTAGAGGAAAACAGATAAAAAAAAAAACATCTTCAGATAATCCCTCAGCTAATTTTCTGTTGCTGAAACGTAAAACAGGAGCCAAATGAAAATGAAAAGAGCAAAAAGGAAAACTGGATTTTTATTTCCCGTCTTGACTTTATATCCATGATCTTCATCGTGGAGTTTCAAAAACATTAAAGGATAAAGCTACAGGATAAACTTCATAAAAAGGTAACAAAAGCAGCAGGATGAGCAGACAAATGAAAGAGGAACACACACAGACACGCCCACACACTAAAGAAAACACACAGCTTGAGTGTAAAATGTGCTGCAGCAATCCTGCACATGTTTGGCAGAGGGTAGATCCTGAAGGCTTGGAGGTCAGCCAACACACACACCTACACACATGGGTCAGCCAAATGGGTTTTACGCTTTGAATGTGATTTTCAGAGCCTCTGACATTCCTAAACACCGAAAATTGAGCCAAGAAAACATGTCGAAACAAATACAGGTGGCAACATTTCGGATGAAAAACAGAGCATCTTTGAAGCTGCGTGTAAACCCTGAATAACTCACATTCCTGCTCTTTTTTTCCAGAAAACACTTTCCTCCACAGCAACATCTTTATCTCCTACACATTTTTTTTTTAAATCAGAAACTGGGTGCACTTCAGAGAACAGCCTCATATCTGTAGTTGCTCAGCCCTGAATGCCAGGTAACAATCCGTCTCGTTTACAGGGACGTGTTCATTCGCTGACTTTCGATGCGCCAGCGTTGAAGCTAATAAATTAACATGGCTTCTGTGATCGCTCTCTCTGATCTGAGGGAAGCAGCAGTTGCTGACAGAGCAGAAAGTGAACCACAAAGGAAACCATCCTGCTTTTAAAGTAAAAGGCTGATAAGGTGAGGCTTCCTTCAAGTGTATAGACGTCCATATTTACAGTGACCTTGAGGAGAAGTCTAAAAACATTCAAAACTAGAAACACAAAGGGGGGGTTAGAGGAAAGTGACAGTTTAAATTCTAAAGAAGAAAATGTGCAAATCGTGTAGCGTATAAAAGTGAAGTTGATCATTTAATTCTCGTCCTTCAGGGCCATAAAAAAGCCGTTTTTTCCCCGATCATATATGAAGATTCCTCAAAAAAGTGTCAGATCCTCATCGACTCAGGAGGATGGATGCCATCACCTCTTCATTCTTTAGAGCCTCGGCATGCAGCTGGATGGAACGGCGTCGCCGCACGTAAAGGTCAGACAAATGAAATCACACAGAGCTGCAGGACATGTGTCGAAGTCGCTCGCTCCAAAGACATTTCATCCATCTTCATCTGAGAGGAGTGATTTACCCGAGACCTGGGTGACGCTCGGCGAGGGGAGAAAAGGATGGAGAAGAGACGGAGAGAAAGACCCCTGGGCAGGCAGGCGGAACGAGAACAAAAACAGGACAACAAGAAAAGAAAAGGAAGAAAGCGAGGATAGATGTCTGTATGTGCGAGCGCAGACAGGCAGAACATGAAAACAGAGAAAGAGAGACTGTACGACAACAGACACACAAGTACATAAAACAAAAAAAAAAAATCTCCAAAACAAAAAAGGGTGAAAAAAAAAATCTCCTGAAGAGACATCCTGGACCAGAAGTAACAGAAAACTCATTTTCTGCTCATGGATATTTGCAGAAATCTCATCAATAATAACTCAATCAGGCGTAGAAACTGCTTCAGTGACAGTCAAATAATTAAAAAAAAGTTAAATATAAAATCATATAAAACCCCCTACATGGTCATGTGTTAGGGTGTAGACTCGCTGTTGACATGTTTAGCTGTTGTCTCAGAGTTTTAATGATTCAGTTAATGTTTTAAAATTCCCCAGAGAGAACCAATAAAGTTATAATCCAGCAGCCTGATATTGGATCACTTCTTCTGTTTTTTTGTACCCTGCTTGTTCCAGTCAGGGTTGTGGGAGCTGGTGTCTATCGCCAGAATTCATTAAAGGTATAAGGTAAGAATTTTACAGTGAAATACTCACACAACAGTCTAATGACCCACCATTGTTCAAAGTTATATTGTAACAGATTTCGATCTCAGCCGGCTGGGTGGTCGCTAGTTTCTGTCATTTTAAAAACACTGGACCAGAATACAATAACTATTTTGCATCCAGACTTCCTGGTTCCATAACAAATCACATGTGAGCCTGCAAGGTTGCCAAGTCTTCAACACAAACAGTTCAACAACGACCAGCAGCAAAGAGTAGCAGCGCCGAGGAGGGAATGGAAGCCAGTAAAAGAAGCTGCCCTGAGATAACTTGTAGTAAACCTAAGAAACCAACATCCTTCCAAAAGATTGAACAAATACAAGAGAAACAAAATGAGGATCAACATTTGGGACTCTTTACAAAGGTGTAGAGGTTTAAAAGACCAACTCAATTTCAGAATGGATGCAGAGTTAGTGAAATTTCTCCTGGACAGGTAAGTACTTGTATTCTGTGTTAGCAAAATATAACGTATAAATCATTTAGCCAAATTTTACGCTGTGGTCGTCTTCACTCGTCATTGTGATTGTTCTGTCGCTGGTCCGTCACTGGCAACCCAGCAGAGAAATCAGGAAGGGGAGGGGGATGAGTGGCTGAGTGCATTTTTTTTTTCCCTATATATGAACTGCAGTACTCTGATTTGACCACAAGGTCTAATTCTTACATACTGTACCTTTAAACAAGAGGTGTGTTACACCCAGAACAGATCACCTGTTCATCACAGGGTCACACAGAACAGCAAACATTCACACACCAATTTTAGAACTTTCAATTAATTTAACATTTGTGTACTGTAGCAGAAAACGTCACATACATGGGAAGAACATAAACGCCTCACTCAGAAAGGCCTCAGTCAGGTGGCTGCTCCATCATGCAGACATATCAATATGTTAAACTTTGCATTTATAAAATTCTCATTTCAGTGCCCATGACAAGAAATATTGATTTCACACTGAAGCACTTCAGCATTCGGAGGCTTGTCCCAACTGCCATTTCTATTTTGTTTTGCTCTGTTCCCCTTCAGCTGATGTCTAATAGCACCCGTGTGGACAGTTGGCACAGCCAAATGTGCGTCCCTCTTTACTTTTATCATCAAACACCCACATTTTAATGAGATGCTTAAGAGGTTAAGCTTTTTAAGCATTCAAGGTTGCCTGTAACTACAATTTTACCAGCACTTCAGTTGCTGGATTTCAAGAGGTAGCTTAGAGCTGGAAGTACTGCTGTTTTAACCAAGTTATTCAAATGTTTGGGCGAAAAAACTCAAATAATCAATTACATATTGGGGACAGTCATAAAACTCCCTTTTTTAATCCCAAAAATATTACCAGAATTATAGAGGAACAATGCGTAAATGCCAATATTTAAGAGGGCCTGGCACGCTGCGCCACAAAAACACAACAAATAGTATCCCAAGGCAAAGCAGGAGGGATGATAAATGAGGAGGAAATTTAAATGATGCCCTGCAGTGTGAATAACTCTCCTAAATCTTAGAGGCTTCAGCTCCCGCATCCATCGCTCCGTCTCCCCCGGTGCTCCAAACAAACCACAGCAGAGCTGATGAGATGTTCACAGGCCAAAAGGCTCATCTATTATACTGCAGCCAAACACAGCAGCTGGGAGTTTAACCCTGCTCCTCTTCACAGAACAGGCTTCCTGATAATCAGCAGAGTTTGTACAGATGAGCTTTAAGATGCAGTTTGTCGGGACTTGAGAATCGTTTATGTGATTTAAGTGTTTGAATGAAAGGGTTTTCTGGCAGTTCGCTAATAGCAGTCGACACCTAATTTGGTGCAGAACACAGGTGGAGAAAGACCAGAGAATTCAGATGAAGGCTGAGGCAATTATTTTCCAAAATCGAGTCTTCTTTCATCCTGGATTTGTTTCATGATTTATTTAAAGATCAACCAGATTGATTTGTCTCGTTAATTTGCTTTTATGATGCTAAATTTAGAGTATGTGTTCATTTTGTATTTAAAAAGTGCACGTGGTGAAAAACCTGCACAGATACAGGTGGATTTATTTGAAATGTTCCAGCTGAGAGTTGAAGATAATATTTACACAACACACTGTGTCATCAGCATTTCCTTAGAGAAAAAGCTTTCCCAAAAAAAGAAAAGAAAATCTATATAAAAATCTAAATCCATCAGATCCTTTGACACAGATTTCCTCTTGACTTCTATAAACTAAATATTTAATGTGTTTTATTGTACAGATAACCAAGTTAAGCTGAGGGGAAATACAGAGTTGCACGTATTGTGTCAAAACTTCCACAACTGATGTTCACACCTTGGGTGTGAATAATAACACCATCTCCACAGTCCCCAAGAAAACTGCACAACTTTTTCACATTTTTGACAGCAGGAAATCAACCACCTGTCCTCATATAGACAGGAAATCTGGTTTATTTATTTCAGTCTTGTTTATTCTCCAGATGTTTCGACTGTGACCACATGGGTCAGGCTGACTTTCTGCCTCCATTGTGGAAAATTATGGACACAATAAGCTGGACAAAACAGTATTACATGCTTATTGTATCCATAATTTCCCACAAAATACACAAGCCTGTTTTTTTATGAATCACTTTATATTCAGCCTGAGTGCATAGAAACATTAACATCCTATATTAAATATTCTGCTCATCCGTTTAGAGCAGACTGACCCTTTAAGGTCTAATCTGAACCAGAGCGCCAGTATTTACAGACAAAAAAGTTAAAGTTTAGCATGTGAAATGTTATCAGACAACTTTGTAAACATTTCAATCTTGATGCATCTGCTGATACATTTGCAGCAGGTGATCTTTACCAGGCACCGGAGCGAGGAAGCAGCAACCGCGACAGAGTGACATTAATGTCTGTCCTTTTGTCTGCACACCTCCTTTCCCTCCTTGTTTTCTTGTCTATGCCTTCCTAATTTTCTCTGAGCGCTGCAATTTATTGTGAAAATCACTTCTCTGTCTGAGTCGCACAGCTGAAAAAAGAAAAAAAAAAAAAATCTTTTCTGCAACAGGATTTTTCACACAAAAACCTCTGATGGGCAGCAGCTAGCTTGAATGTAGATGAGGGATTTTCTTCTCATCAGCGTGTTTCACAGGGAAATGTTCAGCTTTTATTGCATAAACAGAAAAAAAAAAAACCTTTTCAGGTGTCATTTGTGAAAATGAAGCTTTATACTGAAAAGTGAAGTGCTGAAAAATGCTTTGCGATGTTCTGAAACATCATCTAATGTGTGAACATGAACATCTCTGCAACTCTTTCATATGTTAACAAGGTTTGTGAATTTCTCACACGTGTATATTCATTATGACTGTAAGCGATCCGATTTTATGTTTATCTCCTGCAGCTTCTGCACAACACTGAATGCCTGAATAACTGAAGTGGCCACATAACGCATTTCTCCCCGTGGCAAACAGACTAAATGTCAGGAAACATCTTCTTTTGTATTGATTCTTTCACCACAGGCAGCAGGAAGTTTGCATCTGCTGCGAGCCAACTGTCAGTACACTGCAACAAACACACACACACACACACAAATACCTGGAGGGAGGGCAATGTGTTGTTGCTGATCGATAAAGAAGGAAGAGAAGCTTCACAGAGGTCACCGGTGAGCCTGCGTGAATGCGAATGGATGTGTGTTTAACAGTCATACTGAAAGAGGTCAATAGCTACAGAAAGAGATAGCGGACATGTTGACAATTAAACCTCTGTACGCACAAACAGTTCAATCAGTAAATAAAAAGAATCCATTAATCTTTTATCCTATTTCTAATCTTTTCTTTATCCTGTTCTCATTCTGTAAACATTCTTTTATTCCACACTTAATTTGGTTTTAAAGCCCATTTATTCCCATTTGGATGGATTTACATTACAATGGCAGATGGGGAACGAAATATAACCAGGGCTTCCTGTAATGAAACTCATAATTCAGACAGAATTAAAAGGGACATGCCAGAATCTGGTCTTTTCATTCCCTTTAAAACACCTTCCAATTACTTTAACAGTATTAAAACATGCAAATGTCTTAATTGTAAAACTCCCTCATGGTCATTTTTAAATCAAACTAAAAACAGCTATAGAAATATACGAAATCATGGCTGCAGAATTAATACACATATACCTTACAGCTACAAGCAAAAGGAAAATGTCGTACAAGTGCAGTTTGAGCTGCTACTAAATTAATCTCTAAGGTTTAATGTCTTTTTGACGTGCACCACTTTTTGCGTCAATTAACAGACCTCTGAATGAAAATTCAATATTCCATGTCTTAAAAGTCACAAATACAGACTCAGCATTAGAAATTAAAACTGAAAACTTTCAATTTTTACAAGCATTCATATTGTAAAGGCTCAGAAAAGAAATCAAAGCCAAACTGACCGAAAACAAAAGCTGTATTCCGATTAGTTTCTAACTTTTTCGCAGAAAATAAACAAACAAATGAATCCATGATTGATTAGAGCCACTTATAGCACTGGGGTAGTGCAGAAAAACTAGAGATGTTCCGATACCAATTTTTCCTGTCTGATGTCGATTCCGCTACCTGGCGTTTAGGTATTCGCAGATACCGAGTACCGATTTGAGTATGAATCTCATTAGCATGTAGCATAGCACTCTGAGGTGTATAATGAATGTCCACCCAGTGTGCTGTCAAACTCAATAAAAGACATAGATGAAATGTCTGAAGTCCAAATGTCTGTCGTAAAACTTCTTGCAGAGACCCCTTCTAGCATGTGTGAAATATGCAGTTTTACAGTTTCATATACTAGTTTGGGAAGCAGCGTTTCGGTGATGAGTTTCCATCCAGGTAGACATGGCCCCAAACATTCAACAAGGCAAAGAAAGACAAGATTTTCCACAACGGATAGGGACTGGTCATCCAGGACAATGAACTCTAAAACCTTGCCCGTTTTTGTGGTGGTTTCTTGCTTTCTTGGGCAAATTTCTTGCGGTTTTTAAATGTATTTACCAGTGTTTGTTGTTGCTGTAGTTCGCTGCGCTTCTTTTTTAAGGCAATAAATTCCTCACGCTCTTTTAAATGCTCAAATGCTTTATAAGGTTGCTTGTGTTGGATGTGGCAGTATTTGTACCACTTCTAGAAACCTCTGTCCTGCATGTCAGGCATGTTGTCATTCTGCTAGTAGGACTTCCCAAAGAGAAGTAACGCCAAATTGCAGACATGATGCTAGTGCTAAGCGTTAGCAAAACAATGACTCATGTGCAGCTGTCTCTCTCTGCCGAGCAAGATTACATCACTTCCACTGTCAGTGTGTGGTTGGGCAGGCAGAAAAATATACGTTGTATCAGCTCATATTTAAACATAAGCACTCGGCTATCCAAATACCTACATTTTTGCCAGAATCGATGGGTATTACTGATGTCTACATCGGCCCAACCCTAATAAAAAAACTAAAAATCAGGCAAGAATTTCAGAAGCGTACTATATTAAAACAGCATAAAAAAAAATACCGCAGTGTGGAAATCACAATCTGATAAAGGCCTGCTTCAGTTTCAGAACAAAAAAAATGACTTGAGCATAAATTAATAACTGTTGCAACAAATCTCTCGAAGTCATATTCAGAAAAAAATTCTATGCATTTAGGACCGGGAGGTGGAAGCAGGGTGAAACGGCTCATTTTCTATTGTTTACTTGTTATAGATGATTGCTAAACTAACAAAGGCTGTTTCATCATTCTTAGATTATTTTAGGACTAAAAAACACTAAGTTGCAAAACGTACACATTTCCCTTCAAACATGATAAACATCGTTCTGGCATCTAAAAACCAGATCCAAGTTTAAATGGTTACAGAGCTTTTCTTTACAGAAACCACGTCAGGCTAGTTTACATCACCTAATCTGGACCTAAATCAGGCCCAGCAGGTTGTATGAGCTCTAGTAATCATTATTATATGTTCCGTTTAAGCTCAAAATAAAATTATTTATGCAGGTTTTGTTTTTTTAGTCAGCTGTAACATTCAGAAAAGTTACATGGTCTTTTTTCAGTTTTAATGTCCCAGTTTCTCCACAGTGACGCAGCATAAAACAGGTCAGGAGCATTTAATCCAGTGAATACTGTCATATACTCTATACCTCCCACGAGAGGATCAGCACGTTGAACTGCTGCTTTACTGTAAAATATGCATGTGACCATGAATGTGTTAGGCAGGAGTTGATTAGCACTCATGCATAATTCAGATGTAACAAACACACACACATTCACACGTTTGATAACCGGAGGTGAAAATAGATTAACAAAGACAGAAAGCTGAGAGACGAGAAAAAAAAAAAGTCATTGTACGCTCAGATGTTCGTAGCTCATATGAGCAGATTTATGACTGAAGTAAAAAGATGAATAGATCTGTAAATACTGAGAAACAAGAGCCTGAAACACAAACGTTAACTTCTTCATTAACCTCAAGATTTAAAATTCATAATCTGATTAAATGCTTCTGACCTGCTTTATTGTTGTTTTCTACCGTTTTATTCAACAATAGACTAAAAACAAATGATTTTTGTATGTTAGAACTGCACTGAAGGGTTCAAATAAGAATTTGGACCAACAAAATTCAACCAGTTTACAACAAGGGCAAGTTCCATTAACTAATTAGGTGATTAATCTGGATTAAACAGCAACTGAACTGTTGAAAGTTCACAGAGGGTCTAAATCAGCCCCATTGATCTAATCATTATCTACATTATACTGGTTTAAGCCACAAATACAATTTCTTTGGTAAAATGCATCGATTTAAGAACATTTTCGCAGGTTTTCTGATTAATTTCATCTAATCGTAAGGACTCTTTCAAGGTAACATGTTAAGCTCAGATAAAATGGGGCTTTTTCCTTATTTTACTCCAAATTTTAAATTTTGTAATATGACTCAAATCACCTTTGGGCTTTTTGTGGCGCTCCAAACCATCTACAGTTTCCATTATGTTGCATCACCATTAAACTGCATTTTGTGAAAAAAGGAGTAAAAAAAAAAAAAAAAGGTAGAAAGAAATAAGAAATTAGAGGGAGGGGATGATGACAAAGGATGAGACTAGGCTCCGAAAAAGCACTGAAGCACTGCTCATTCCCACCGGGTACATTTGATTAGCAACATTGCAGTCCTTTGCAGAAGTTAGTGGAAATTAAACATGCACAAAGATTAAAGGACTGCGAACTTCCCGTCGTTTTTCATTTCCTAATAAATCAGTGGGAATTGAAAAAAACAAACCCACACAATAAAGCGATGTGTAGCAAGATGTTCTTGCTTCCTCACATGAGTTCATGTTGCTGTTTGTGCTCAGCATGATGCAACTTCAGGGAGCTTCTGACAACAGCTCAGGCTTTCCACAAAGATGTGGAGTTGCCCTCGTGTGGGGAAAAAGTTGCCACCAAGGTGGATGGAAAAAACTTAAAGTTTTAGCCAAAAAAGACGGCAGGCGGCCTGCAGCACATTCTAAATCTGATATTCTACACATCACTTACTGTATATTATAAAGTGTTAGCAAACATGTAGTGAATCAAAGAAAAAACATTTAAACATGACATTCTAGTTTCATATCACCCGAGTACAGACAGTTTTTCCCTTCGTGGTTTGCTGAAAGTTTTATTTACTGATAAACCATTCAGGAACATCCTGGTTCAAACATAATGTTTAATATCACTGACCCACTGCCTAAAATAATGATAGATAAATAAGAAACTAGCCTGTCAGTGTGTGTGTTGACACACCAAGCGTGTAAACACACACTAATAGGGAATTTCAGGGAAGACAATAAAAAGAAAAAGAGCAGAAATAGAATTTAAACAGGTTGTTGTTTGCACGAAGCCTCACCTCCTGACTGCTGGAGAAAAGCTGTGGGACTGCATCCACAAGGTTAAGTCGATCTGCTTTGGCTGCTGGTGCTTGAATTCTTACCGCAGTTAATGGGTTATTTTTTTGTGCCGCAGAGGTTTGCTTCCAATTTAGCAAGTCTTGCCCCAAATGATGCAAAAAGAAAACATTTATTACAAGAGGAACTCTTGCAATTACGAGCAGGAGAATAACTAAACATCTGACATAGGAAAAAACAAAAGGAGTGGGCGAGCAATAAGAGAGAAACTGGTATCAGGCATAAAATTAGCTTTCTAAGTGAACATTAAGAATAAAACAGGGAAAATAATTGGGGAAATGGCTGCAACAGTTAAGTGATATTGTTAGTTGAACTAAACTTATTTTAAAAAGCAAGAATACAGTTCAAAAGTGAGCTGTAAGTGACACCACTCAAACGAGAAAATCAGCTACAACACAGATACATTCTCATACCGTATGCAGACACAAATGAGCCAAATGACTTTGTTAAGGAACTTGTGATCATAAAATGCAATTTTCATGCAGCACCCTGGATCTGCAGCTAAAGCACGGTGATTCTGAAGCAGGTTAAAGCATGATGACACAGAAAACACAGAAACAGCTGAAATTAACAGGAAAAACTGGGGCAGCTTCAACAAGATGCTAAAGAAGCAACTCAAATAGTTTATTTTAAAAAAAGAACTGTGTGCAAAAGTAGCTTGAAGCAACGAAATAATCACCTGATTTATGTCAGTAAGCAAAACTAAATTGATAGTAAAAAAAAAAAGGTGAAGTCTTCTTCAGTGAGAGACAGTTCAAAGACGATGCTGTCATTAGAAGAATAAACAAAAGCATTCAAGCATCACTATTAATGCAGTAAAGGTCAGAATGAAGGTTGAATCTAAGGCAAATAAATGACATCACCACAAAATATGATGAAATATATGATATAGGCTCACAGCCTGAAAGATGTGCTTGTAAACACATCAAACAGGTGATGAAAACATCGACGGAGAGTAAAGACAAAGAGGATGTGAGAGAAGAGACACAGCAAGATTAACTCGGAAAGTTTAATTGGAAAGGTGGTCTAAAATCTCCAGAGCCTCAACACACACTAATGAGCTGTTAGCTGATTAACACACCGTTCATGTGTGTGACGTAAAGTCACATGGGAGCACCGCAGGTCCTCCAGTAACTCAGACTACACCAAGACCAGGTTTTAACCTTCAAAAAGCACCAAACTGCATATCTCAGAGCTATATTATAAACTATTTCTAACCACATGATCCTGAACAGCTGATATAAAAAAAACCTTTTAATATGTAGATTTGGGGGAACATGTGCTAAGAAAAGCTGTACATGTACGAAAACAACAAATCAGTAATTGCCTGCTATGTTTTACCAGACATTCTCTCATTGATCCCATTCAGCCAAAGTCACATTAATAGTGAGTAAAACACAGAACATTGTGTCTTAATGAGCACAGTTTGCAGCCGTCAGGACTGAGTGTAAATATGTTAAAGAAATAAATGAAGGAAACACTAATTTACACCAAACAAGTAGGTAATTTACAGCTGCAAATTATCATCTTCCATCTGCTGCAGTTCATCCAGCAGGTTCACGATGAACTCAATATAAAGAAGAAAACAGCTGCGACAGATGTAAACACGTCAGTGGAAATGTACAATGTACCTACATTAGACCCGATGTTTTGGACATATTTTACAAATAAAATTAAGTCTGACCCATTTCACGTGGAATGGTGGGCTAGAGCTTTAAAGAGGCCATTTCATACACATTTCAGGACTTTGTGGTTATTTTTTAAGTATTTACCTGTAATATGAAACATTTTATATCTAAAAAACATCAGGAAACACTGATTAACAGACCTTTCAATCTGTCTGCATTAAAATTCAGGTGGTTCCATCAGACTTCGGGCAGCAGCTCGTTCATATTCATTATGTTAATTTGCTGGACTCAGATTGGCTAACAAACTAGCCTATGAGAGCACGTTATTATGTTTCCTGCCCCACTGCGCATGGTAACAGCGCACCGAGTCTCTTTCTGTTTAATACGTCTTATGCTAACAGCTTTTAGCTAGCAGCATGCTAGGCGTGGTTTCAACTGCGGGAGCTGATGAATACTAACGAACAAAGGAGTTGTGATGAAACAGCTACAGGCCGTTCGGACTCGGGAGAACTCGGTTTTTATCACCACCTGCGTAGTTTGAGAGATTAAAACTGAAAGAGAAGTAGTTGACCTGTTTTCACACCCACTATGAAGGTAAGAACACCTGTGGAGCTAAAATATTCAACAGAAACCTCAGAAAAACCGGTTTTAATGGAAGGGCCTCTTTAAAATCTGACTACAGACGAGGGATCGTGTTTTCACTCAGAACAGGATTCAAACAGGTGCCAACAGTCATGTTGCTTTGAATGTCAGCATTAAAGTTTGAATACTGAACACCAACAAAAATTGATGCTCAACCCAGAAGCAAAACAAAATATGACAAAGTAAATTACACAGTGACAGTTTTTTTTTTTTTTTTTAATAATCTGTGTTAAGTGGCTGTAACTGTAATTGTGATCTAATTGGAGCAGTAAGAATCTTTGTTATCAAGATATTTTAAGAGGAGGAAGACCTGTCCTTCTCCCTTCTTTCATCTCTGGAGCCAATTTTACTGACAAAAAATGTTGCTCTGGAACAATAAAAAATCTGAACGAGAGTTCTGCAGTACAAAAGCAGTTTAGCAGCTAAAGTACAAAGACAGCACCCAAGGTCTCGGTAATAAAAGCATTTTATCTGTCAGGGCAGCGTCGAATACAATTACAGTCTTATATTATGGTGGGGAGGCTTGACAGTAAAGCTCAGGCCTCGTATTTTTTAGGCTGAGCACAGTGGCGATTTAGCCTTCATGCCTGTGGACCAGCACAGACCACACAGCCTGTTGGACTTCCTGTAACACGCCTGTTACTCACCTGTCTTCCAGAACAATCAACTGAATGTCACATCCCCTCTCTGAACCCTCAAGTTCGATCGTGTTTCTAAACGTGCATCTCCAAAAACAGTGTTTGTAAAACACTCAAAGACTCTGGTTGTGCTACAAGACGGGGTAAAGAAACTCTGAACCCCACAACTCAGAAGATGTCCTCTAAAAATTCAGTTTGGATGAATTTACTCAAACTACAAACACTTGTTTCAGCCTGATGAGGCGTTTATTAAAACTGCTCTTTGCAACTGAAGCGAGCAGATACAGCTGAAACTTGGTAAACAGCTTATTCCTTAGCTGCCGTGGCTTGAACCACTTGAGCTCTCTTTGCTGTGAAGACGCAGCCAAGTGCAACACTTCAAACCACAGTGAGGCAAACGAAGGCATATTAAGCTACTGAAAGCTTCCATTATTAATCTGGTCTCTGTCACTGATTCAGCACAATTACTTTTTTAAAGAAAATACACCAAATAAATCTGCATCTAGAGAAAAAAATAAATAAATCACATAGCGACACCCGAAATGCATCCAATAAGATTAATATCAGCCCTTTAAAACCTGGATAACAATCAGCTGACAAGTTCACAGTGAATTTATGTTATAAAGTCATCCACAAGTGGCTCGTGCTCAATCTGATAATATGCACACTACTTCTAGCAGTCTGTAACAGGTGATTTAAAGTATCCTCATGTCTGATGATCCATCCATGCAGAAATAAACCTGATCTTAGTTCATAACATTAAACTTAGAGATGTTTCATTTAGTGACTGAAAGTCTTTTTGTTCAGATGAAACAAACAGAACAAGAGATTGAAAATGGAAATATGAATTTGTTTCCAGGTCATGGTGACTTCTGAGGTGCAAGATCTTCTGAAATGGCAAAGCACTGAAAATACAGTTCCTCTATACGATATGAGAATTCTTTTTTTTTTTTTTAAATCCTGCAGCCGACACGTCTCTCATCAAGTTTGTTATTTGCCTCTGTTTGTCTTCCTGATGCCGTTGGGTGCCAGTAAGTAATAACAGAAAGAAAAACACCTCACACATTATGGCAAAAATCACAAAACGCTCCAAAAATCAACAAAACAAAAGCTAAATTACAGACACAATTTTAGCATCAAACAAGAATGTTTCAAAAACTTTCACCCAACAGGATTCAGCTAGTAAATTGTGTTTCTCTTTTTTTTTTTTTGACTTAGTCTCCTTATCTTAATGGGCTTTTTAATTTGTGCTTAACTTAAGACAATTTTATGATGAATTCAAACAGTATTTAAATTTAATCACTGAGTTTTTAACTTCAAGATAAATTTACATACATTATTTGATTCTTTTATTTCTTAAAGTTTTCCACAGTAACACTAAGAACAAGATGCACCTCAGACAATGGGTTATTATTTGTCTGTGATTATGACAAGCTTCAATTTGTACACTTCTTCTGTCGTCTGTCTTGGCTACATAAACACGTGCACACAGATGCACACATAAACACAGGATTAGAACAAAAGAAGAGTCCCGCGGCACAGATTTGCACAGCGAACATAATAGCTGATGACATGCGGCAGTTTGGAAGCTTTCAAGGCGACGCGGCTAATCTTCCTGCGCTGGAATAACATTATTCTCTCCACTTCCTCCTCCTCACTACCCGCCCACCGGGGATTCACAGGTTATTGTGTCCAAACGCACCCCAAGGTTAACACACACAATGAACAGGCAGCGGTGAGCTGGCAGCTGGCTGCTCGGGCTGCCCCGCTGACAGATTTCCATGAGGCAGGTGCTCATTCAGAATGAGGTTCAAACTGCATAAAGAGACATTTTAGATCTGAACACCTTTCTACTCAACAACATAGTCTAGACTGGAAGGGAGATATAAAAAAAGGGGAGGGGGGTGAAAATATTGAGAGTTTTTGTGTTAATCCTGGTTTATGTTGTGTTAAACAAAGAAGTCTTTGATCACTGACCTCCAACTGATGCTTGTCCATCATAAACAACTATGAAATGGAACACCAAGGTTAAATCCAACAATAAACGTGAGGATTAAATTCTAGTTAAAAGCTCTTTTGTTTTGAACCCAGACAGTGTCTGTTAGTCTAGTACAACTAACAGATCACATAATAAATGAAATATGAATAGAAAACAACCAATGATTAGTCAACTGATCAGTTAAAGATACAACTAATAATTTTTTTTTCCACCAAAAAAATACCTTTTTTTCTAAGAGAGGTGACAAAATAAATTAGCTGATTAAAATATGCTTAAAAAAACACAACATAAATTAATGTAAACCAAATATCTGATAAATCAGCAAGCGCGTTGAATCATTTGAAGCTGCTTTAACTAAAACTTAATCACAGATCATCATAGAGCCAAAGACCAATTTACCATCACCAATTAAACTATCATGTGTTTTTTTTTGTGTGTGTGTGGGAGGAAACCAGAATCCCTGGAGAAAATCCATGTGACTCAAGGTAGAGAGGCCCAGCTTGTAGTAGAACCCAGGACCTTATTGCTGCAAAGCAACAATCCTAACCAAACATGCCAGCGTGCAGCCCATAATACCATCCTGCAGCAAAAACATAGGCGTTATCTGAACACTGGGTACCATTCGATCGTAAACATTTATGTCTAGCTCTTAAATCAGATAACACCGCCAGTAATTTTCTTTGTTAAACAGTGATAAGTGTGAGTTTAACCTCCATGACATCCCGTCGCTTCCCATATATATTAACTTGTTTGAATTCATAGCCAGATTACGCTGTGTGTCCGTCATGCAGCAGCTCCTCTACAAGCTGACTCAGTCTTCAGCCACTTTACTGAGACTCCGACGCCAAAAATGCATCAGTGTTGACATTAATAATTCAATATCCTGCTCATAATTGATGATTAATTGGCAAAACTGTGTCCTTCCTGATGTGATGGCTGTGTTTAGCTGTTTTTTATCTTTTAACATTAGAACAGTACAAAAAAAAAATAAAACACACACATACAAATTGACAGAGAACGACCTTCAGAGCAGCTGCTCCTTAGCGTCTCCTAGTACCTGAATCGACTGCTAAAACCAGTCAGTCTGCAACAGTCTTGGTTGAAGATATTTCAAAAGAGATCGATTGAGGATGATTTAAATTGTTTACTCTAAAATTTTAACCTTAAATTGTCAGTCTCTGATCACAGGCTTCATCAAGTTCAGCTGATAATTTACCCAAAGACTCTGCAGAGTCAAAATAAGGACTAAACCAAATAGTTTCGGATTTTTATTCATTTTATTGTATAACTGTATTAGATTTGCATTATTTTGGCTGTGAAACACACTGCTGACCCTCTGAACAGTCCGGTCACAGCAGAGCCCCGATTTGTGTTCTTGTTTTTGACAGGCTAAGGAAAACGCAACCTTTTCAATTGGATGAGTTCCACTTTAGCGGGTCGTTTCTCCTGGTTAGTCTAAACTAAATCTCTCATGAGCAACAATAAAGCGACAAACACTGTCAAGCATCTGGCTTCACTTAAGCACAGAGACCCTGAAATATCTAAACCTTCTTGGATGGACCTTAACTTCCTCATTAAAAAGGAGAAATATCCATATTGTTAGCATCATTACCTCAAACCAAAATGAACACAACCAAACAAAAACTGAAATCTATAGATGTAATTTTCAATCAATCAGCTGGTACCTCTCCATCTCAGATGAAACCCAGCACTAAGAACTCCAGATCTTTCTTCTTATTGGACATTTTTAACTAAAAGGGTTCACAGAGGGAGAGAAGCGCCGCTCTCTAATGAGCACATCATCAACTCTTTCACAACGCAAGTTGTCAGCTGACATATTAACATTTATATTAGGATATTGGATCGTTCATTGTTGGAGGCAGGATGAGAAAATGCAATCTAAAACCACGTTAATGGTATCAAAACATTAAAAACCTAAGAAATGTATCTTTTTGATCAGAAATATTCTTCTTTGTTTGACTCTGGGTTTTTTGCAGGTAGTGTCAAGAACATGTTTGATCAGAGTTCTGAGAAGAATGTCTCTGCTATTGGCTGCTGCAATAATAGGTGATAATAAGTTATTATCAAAATGGGGAGAATGATTCCCTCCTGTTAACCTGCCACCCGTGTGTGTGATGCATGTCTGTGTGACGCTGATGGAGTTGAGTCCTCATCGGAGAAACTGAAAATCTAAACTGCTAAATCTAATGATTTGTTGTATTTCCTAAAAAAGAAAAAGGATTTCTCAAAGTCAAAGAAGAGGTCAGACATGAAGCTCAGGAAGCTTCACAGTCTCTCCAGCCCACACACACCCCAAGTCCTATCAGATCAAAAGTATTTGATTATATATAATAAATACTGATGGATTAACTGATTGGATCTTTCAACCGTGCAAAGTCCCAGGGAATGAATTATTGATGAGCGTAAACGTCACTTGCAGCTGTGCACTGCCAGGTACCTGGAACCAGAACAAGAAGAATTCTGACTCAAATACCACCTCTGCTGTGACCGCAAAGGAGACGGTCCACCGGGACTCACGGAGTGATACATCTGTGTGGGTTCTCACAGAAAATTAACCTTTAAACTAAGTGGGGGACAAAGAGACATCTATCCCTACAGGATCTCAGGGGGTCAAAGCCCGACATGTTCGTCCTGCAAGGAGGAGACGCACTGAACGGAGGTTTTACCCCCGGACGCGCACCCAGCGCCCCCCAAAGCCCCCAGTGATTCAGCGCGTTAAACAGGACTGAAGTTGAAGCTGGTAGCAGAAAGGTGGCTGGAGTTAATGAAACACGCGGCTGTTTCTTGTTGCCAACACTGTGCCACCTCTGATTGACAGGCGTCAGTCAGAGGTGGCACACGCGCACGCGCTCCAAAATAAACGCACAAAGAAAAATGACGCCAGTAAGCGCACAATCCATTGCACTTGATTTCCTTCATGCATAAACACACACTCCACAAAACTGCAAACCCCCGGCATGCACGCGCGCGTACGCACACACCGTGGGGAAGAACACTGGGTTTCCGGCCAGAAAAAGCGATAGAAGAAAAACAAACTCACCTTTCTACCTCCACATCTCCACAGAACCTCCGAGAGCTGGGAACCGGACCCCCACTTCGTTTCAGTCCGTCTAACCCAAACATGCAGCCCGGAACATTAATCCACAACTGCTTCACTTATTTCCAAAATAAAACAGGGACTGACCCGGTAAGAAGAATTATTTCCGAGCACCGATAGTTTCAGGTATAAATCCAACAAGATAGCAAGCTCATTGAGACAGCATCAGAGACGAGGTGCGTCCAGACCGGGTCAAAACGACACAATGAGGCGTTTCTCAGCAGCTCAGCGTCTCTGCCCCTCTGGCCACGCCCTCCTCATTATCATAATAGGTTTGTTAGAGCCAATAAGAGAGCGGGACCACAGTCTCTAGTTTATTTCAATTGCTTATTAAAAAAATAAAAAAATCCATGACTTTCTAATTATATTTTATAATATAGATAATAACAATAAAATCTTTAGTTTTTATTTTCAGATTTGGATCAAAATGATTATGCAGTTGGGAGAAATTTAAAAACAAAACAGTTATACTTTATCAAGAACTTACTCGCTTTATTTTTGTATGTTGTTAGTTGGGCTGTCACAGCAACATATGCTATTTGTAATGATCCTTTACCAAAGATATTTTCTTTTTTTTTCCCTGTAACTGCATATATTTACCAGAAGTTAATTGTGTCTGGGTGAAGAAGTGATACAAACATGTTGAAATAAAACACAATAATCTGTGATATACCAGAACATGATGTGATGTGATTGCACGGCAGGAAGTAGGAAGCCCCCTTTTGTTCCTTATTTGGTTTGGGGTTGTTAAAAAATAACAACTATTTTGGACAAAGGTCCAGGTAATATGATCCTTCAAACAAAACAACAAGAACTGTTTTACTGTTACTGTTTCATTGTGTGAGCACATGTAATTATCTAATTTTTGCACCTTAGCAAGATCATAGAGGCGTTTCTTCTGTTGTCACACATACTTTAAGAGCTACAAGGGTTGATCATTTACTTTGGATGCTAATGTTCCAACAGGTTGCTTCTAAAACTACTGAAGTTTGAATTATTAAAACCTTTCCGTCACAACTTAAAACCAATTATATGACAAAAAAAAAATGCAGAAAATCACGTTGATTTAAATTTTGTAAAAACTGTCTGAGGTATGTTGAACTGAGTCATATGATATCTAGAACCCTCACCAGCAGAGTAACCACTGAAACTTGTATTACTAATGATAATAGGCCTGTCGACTCCAGAGTGCTCTCCACAGTTGTAAAATTATTTCCTAATAGAAACTTCAATTAAATTTCCAGCTCAAAAACTGAATTTATTTCTCGGCAGGATAATTAGAGCCTAGTGAAAAAAGAGAAGTGAAGGAGATACTGCAAATGCAGCACTGGGATTAGAAATTAAATCCCCTCTGCAGCATCTCTGTCCGTTCATCTGTCTGTCCTCCTTTAGATCCCCTCCTCCTCCTCCTCCTCTTCATCTCGCTGTTTATGCAAAACAACAAATTAAAGGATATGAGAGAAGCCGACATCTGGGGAAATAAGTTTTTGATTGCGCCTGTGTTAACGTTCCGGCGTGCTTGATGAAACTGTGATGTCTGCATCTTCCTTTTGTCTCCCACACCACACTCACACACTGAGGATGAGCAGCAGCAGGGGTCCAGGTAATTCAGGAGCTTTCTCTGGTCACAGCAGAGGTAAATATGATCATCAGTCTCTAAAGTCACATTACTGCTGTAAACAAAAACATCAGTCTTCTGGAGAACAAAACAAGCTGACGTCTTTTAAGCCTGATCTTGTGCTGTGATTCAAACTTGAAAATGTGTCAGGGAACTTTTTTCTTTTAATATTTTATATATTAAGAAAAACTTAACTTACACTTAAATTTATTAAAGTTTACAAGTTTTTCGGACAAAATTTAACAAAAAACTTAATCTGCAAATTGCAAAACAAGCATAAACCTTCTGTTTGAAGTACCTGTTGTTTGTTGGGGGGAAAGATAACACCAGTATCATGACCGTCTGGAGTCTGATCTGATGTAAACAGTAGATTACAGAACCTATACGTATATGGCTCAAATTTTAAATACCAGCTGGAGCAAAGATTCATTGCTGTGACTATAAAGAATGAAATGCATGACATAAATAAATGCATGAGCTTTTCCATTTCACGCAGCCACTTCTGCAGCTTTTAGTCGTTGCTCTTGTCGGAATAGAATCAATAAATCAGACACGTTCACCCCCTCAGGGCTGAAACACAGGCACTAAATCAAGTCAGCAAATGTCATAAAACACACGCTTTGAATGCGTTTCATAAAGGAAAGCCTCCATTGGATCGTGTGAGAGTTCCCATCGGAGCTGCGTGGAGTTAAAGATGGAAGAAATGCATCAACCTCTGCTAGAAAAGCAAGCAGTGTTTCTATTTATTCACCGTGTTTCTATAATGAATGCAAAAGAGGATAAGAGCAACTTCTATTTGGCTTAAAGGTGAAATGTGACAAAATCAGAAGAAAACCAGGAAATACGCTCCATATGGCGCTTTATTAATATTAATGTAGACAGATAAAATGCACACTGATTCACAGATCCATGGAACAGCTGCTGAACATAGGATTTGGGCCTTTGGTGGATAAAACTTTAAGAAATTATGAGAAAACTTCTTGAGCTTTTTGTAGTAAGTGGGTGTGGAGTTTTGTGGCTCAGGTGAGACAAGATGAAAACCTTTGCACTGGAATGAATCAAATTTAAAGAATATGTGAGTCAAAGCTGTTAAAAAAGCTCAACAGTGAGTCATAATGTTATGGATGCAAAGCTTCTCACACTGAGCTCTGTGATAGATTACAGGCAGATGGAAAGTGACCCACCTGTAGAGGGAATCATCTACATGACTGAAGTACTTTATTGGAACTCTGTGGCTGACTGCTGTTGCACCTGCAAGATGTTTCAGAAGTCTGCGAGCATGACAGTTTATACGACTTCATCGTGCCTTTTTTTTAGGATCATTTATGCAGAACAGTTTTTCTCGTGGACTCATCATCTCCTCCTGAAGCATTTTCAGCTGTGTTTCCTAAACTCAGACCTTGTCATTTCAGCTCTGATCCCTTTTCATTCATTCAGGAGTAATTGGTTGGGAACAGCCCACAGTCAAGCTTACAGAGTGACCTTTGACCTGTGAACCGACCGAGTTTGGGCTTTTTTTCTTATGACTTGCATGTTGGAAAGGATCACATAAAGCACCTGTTTAATCTAATAAAAGTTTAGAAATTGAACGGGTCTGTGTACGAATTTTACAGTGAAATACTCACACAACAGTCTAATGAAAATAAAGTCAGATTGTAACAGATCTTGGTCTCAGACGGCTGGGTGATCGCTAGTTTCTGTAATTTTAAAGATGCTAGTTTGCACCGGAATCATTATTTACACGTCCAGACTTCCTGGTTCCATAACGAATCACATGTGAGTCTGCAAGGCTGCCAAGTCTTCAACACAAGCAGCTGTAATTCAACAATGAGCAGCAGCAAAAAGTAAGAAACCACCGCATCCTTCCAACTGAGCAGCCGAGCTGCACATGATGGGGCGTTCAAACACACTTAGGAAAACTAAACGCTGAACAAATAGACCTTCAGACATTCCCAAAAATTGAACAAATGCAAGAGAAACTAAACGAGGATCAACATCAGAACTGGCAATTAAACAGAAAAATCAGGGAGGGGAGGGGGTGAGTGGAGGAGAGCGGACGTTTTTTTTCTACATGAACTGCGGGACTCGGATTTGACGACAAGGTCTAGTTCTTACATACTGTACCTTTAAGTGTTTTTGAGCAAGTTATGACTAAAATCTTACCCACTATGCATTGCTTTCTGAATGGCCTCAGTTTGGAAACATAGAGTTTATGTCCAACAGAACTGATGAGCTAAGGGCTTGTCTGAATTTTGCCAAGACCAAAGTGGATTGCTGCATTATGACATAGTGGATGCCACATTTCAGTTTAGTTGGCTTTAGATGAAAAAAATGTACAACTTTCAACCAGATACACTCATCCAAGGAGCTGAGATAGAATCTATAGAAAGATGCCTCATACTTTTGGAAGTAATTTGCCTTTCTGAAGTTAAAGGTTGCAAAAAATAAACAAAAGGGCTGTTTTGATTTTTTTTATAGAAAGCTTGCTCTGCAAAAACAACTAATCTGCACACTCACCAGCTTGCATGCTTGCCTGAGGGAGGCAGCTGAGAAGCCACAGATGAGTGGGGCGACATGTTCAGTGTCGTCTGACTGCCAGCTTTTTGGCACAGTTAGCTTCAGCAGCCTGCCAGAAGAACACTGTACATGTGAAAAAGGAGCATGTCAGGCCAAGAGTTGAGTTTTGGGGAAAGTGACAGTTTCAGTAGATGTTTATAGATTTACACCTTCCAGTACACATGCTTATTCATTCAATTGTTCAGTCAAAACACACTTCGTGAAGGTAAACAATTGTAGCTAAAGCTTCAGTCCATTTATTCTTCTAAAGAAATATTTCTAAACCAGTTCTTTCATTTCAGATACCCAGAAAGCAATTTGTTTCAGCATTCAGATAAATCTAATTTAAATCTTTCTTAGAAAAATTATATCACGATTCCTATTTTCACGTGTTAGATTTTTAAGCAAATTATATGCCAGGACTTTTGAATGAGGGTATTTATTTGATATATCTGGAATCTTAATTCCAACTAATAAATCCAGTTTGACCAGAAGAGATGCTGTTATTAATGTTTTTTAAAGTCATTAAAAATATGAATGTGGTTTGAATATCAACATCCTGCCACTGTTATTGGAATGAAAATTGTTGGTTTGAGTACTTCTCACCCTGCCCACACTTTGGATTTAGGCCACAACAATCTCCAGAGTACATGTTACTCTCCATGGCTTATTTTTTGGGCAAAAAGAAGGGAAACACGTCGCTTCAGCGGAACGTCGAATGGCACATAACCTGATGATTATTCCGATTTTAGGTTTTACATCTCGGCTACATGAATATTATTTATCATTTGAATTGTTCCTGCAACATTGATTAGACCACATCATCATTGTGCTCACTAGCTTGTTTAATATTCAGGAAGCGAATCTCATCAGACCTCCCGTTGCTGGTCCTTTATTCCCTTAATCCTTCTCTTTCCAGGATTGTCGTCTCTTTCTCTATTCTTCCATCATTTCTCCTCATCTCCATCCCCTCTTCCTCTCCGTCTTTATTACCTTTGTCCTCTCCACACCCCCCCCACACACTGTATTTCATTTTAATATGAAGCCAACACAGCACAAAGCACAATAAAATAACAAGAGGGAGTTATTCCATCATAATTCCACACCTAATTTAATCTTTTGTGACAGAATAAGACACATTCTTTATCTTAATTTTCAATCTGTTGTTTGTGTGTGAGCACATTTTTTTTCTCGGAATGCAAATCATTTCCAAGCTGCCGTGTGCCAGACAAAAAGGACGAGGAGATCTCATCATTCAAATCATATTTCAAATTCAAATGGCTGCTGGTGGGGTGCGTGCATGTGCTGAAACATGAAGTTGGGAGTGTGTGCAGCTATCTTAATTCTTATCAGATTGCAAACCTTTGTGCTCACAGCAGTCTGCATGTGTGTTTAAGAAAGTCTGTTCACACTTGCAGCGATTGTTGGAGAGTCACCTTGAGCAGAGGATGTGAAAGATAGAAACTACTGGCGTCTGCTAGGAACCACCGAACCAAAAAAATAAAAAATAAAATACACACATTCAAGAAATGTGGGAAAAGATACAAAAAATTTGTTTTGAGTTTTTTCATTATGATCTCAAGGAATTGTGTCATCTTGTGAAAAGAGTTTCTGTCTTTTTCAAGGTGTTAAAATAAGAAGTTCAAAGATAAAAATGAATATTTCAATATCTGGATTGATGAAAAAATGGTTAAAATGGTTAAAATAAAAATATAAACAAGATTTTAGGCTCAACATTGTTGCATTATTGAAGGAGAAACACACAAACACACACACAGACAAACAAAGGGATCAATAAACCAAACATACTGACAAAGATTTGCAAATATAATTTGACACACAGCAGCTTCCTGCCACATTAAAGCTGCTGAATTGCTTTTTCTTCTCAGGGTCAGAAGCTTCACAATGACTCAGCAAAGTTCCAGCTGATATCTGTGATATCATGTTTTAATTATTACACCTTTTTTAGAACATTGAACAGTTTTTCTTGTTTTTTTACATTATGCTTTTTAGAGCATTTTAGTTGTAATTTGAATGTTTTTATGTATTTTTTGAGGGTTTTGTGTCTTTTTGTTTCCTGAGTTTCGGTTTTATTGTGTATTTGTGTCTGTGGTGGTTTTAAATTTCTTTGCATCTGTTTTGCTTTAGATTCCAAAACAGTTTATGTTGCATTTTTCTGAATGTTCTGTAAATGTGCTTGTTGTTGTGATTTTGCACAAGGTGCTTGGAAGAGGTTTAAGGCTTTTTAAAAAATTATTTTTGTAATTTTTGTGATTAATTTTTTTTTTTTTTTAGAGTTTCTTTGTATAACTTTCAAATACATTTTTGTTTGTTTTGGGAGGATTTTATTAAAGTTTGTTTCAAAGTTTGATTAAATGTAAAGCTGCCTGACTTTTTTTTCCATACAGTTGAGTTTTTTGTTTGCATTCTTTCTATAAAGGTGTTCCACTGAGTTGTTACTATCAGAAAAAAAAAGTATAAAGCAAAGTAGCTGTTTAGGTTTAAAACTCATATTTTAGAG
This sequence comes from Pachypanchax playfairii, assembly GCA_006937955.1. Taxonomy (NCBI): domain Eukaryota; kingdom Metazoa; phylum Chordata; class Actinopteri; order Cyprinodontiformes; family Aplocheilidae; genus Pachypanchax; species Pachypanchax playfairii. Next base: position 298,593 of record SSNP01000045.1, read on the forward strand.
ACATAATGTGTTAGAGATTCATTATGAAACAACTGTAATTCCATGTAAACAACGTTTCTGGTCACTGAATGCAAAAATAGAGTTTACCTTCTGCTTGGTGTGGGTTCAATTAATGGTGAGAATAAATCTCACACTGCTAGATCAAGCTTGAGCAGTTTTGTGAAACCAAGATTTATCGCTCCTCCTTTTGACTTTTAACCTATTCACTAATCTGACTTCTGTTTTCTTAAAAACAAGATTGTTTGTTGTCAACAGCTCAGTCCACTCAACCTAATTGGTGCATTAGACTCACAATACACAACCCAAATCAGCCCATTAGCTGCTTGTTTAAAGGACCAGCCAGGCTTTGGTTCCTTACTGCTCCACCCAACCAAGCATTCATGTTGAAGTGATTTGTCAAAAGATCCTTTATTTTCCAGAGAAGTCCTTAAAGATATTTTACAAACATTAAATTAATAAAGGTGGTTGGTAAATCCAGAAATAGTCATAAACATACCACTTAAAGGAGCAATAAGCGAAAATTCATCATTTCCAGTTTGAAAGAATTCAAAATATGCAATGTGAAGCTCTAGATGTGTAATTCCATCTGGAATATAGCATGAGGTCACACACCATCTCTCTGTGTTGATATCGAGCCTCTTGTTTACAAAGGTGGTCTCCTTCCGCGTGCATGTGAAACTCCGCCTCCTTCATGTACTGAGCGAAGGCCCTCCCTTCGCTCAGTACAGCCGACACACATTGTTGAAGCGAAATGGCGGAAGGCGGAGCAAAGCGTTCACCTGAAGATGACCGGGAACACATTTCATCACCCAAGAAGCCACGGCCAATGACAAACAAACCGGGTAAAGCAAGGGACAAAACCAGGATAAACATTGGTCTTGCTTTTCCAAGATGGAGAGCACTGAGAGAACGAGAGAATTTACGATTTGACTCGGAGCTCGCTTTTCTTCTCCAGTAATGTCGGATTTTGAGGAGGAGGAAGTTTCAGATCAGTACGTATTCCTCAGAGTAGCAGTTTTTCTGAACACTAACAACTAGGAACTTTTGTTTTGGTCTCAATCCTGTACTCAACAGCACACCTAGCGGCGAAAAATCGCTTGTTGCTCCTTTAAGGCAGGTTCACCCAAACTGGGGTAAACAAATGATAATTTCTTTTCTATAACATAAGAGTGCATTATCATGTGAGATAATGACAATATTTTAAAAACACTACAATAAACACAATATTTCTTCTTTGTGTAACATCAAGTTTCCCATTCTTTATTTTGAAAAATAAATAAATAAATATCCCTCAACTTCAGACAGATTTTTCAAGATTAATAAAAAAAAGTTCATTCAAATTATCAGACTCAAGTCATGGTAAAAAAAAAAAAAGAGGCAAGTATTATATTAGAAACTTTGTTTAAACTAAACTGAGTTTAGTTTAGTGATAAGATGCTATTTTTCATATTTCTTTGACATGTGAAAAACTTAATGTCAGCTGTTTTGAGTGATCTATATTAGTACGTCACATCAGCTGGGCTCCATTCTAATAAAATTGATTTGAAATCCCGTTTTACAGTCTCATTTGTCTTCCGTTTAATGCCGTACAAGACTTTTGCTGAGTCATCAAGAGCTCTGTCACAGCACTCAGCGTTGATGCTTATTAGCAGCGGCGGCAATGTGGGGCCTGGTCATCACTCCGAGGAATGAGAGGAGAGACAGATCTGAACCTCTGACCTCTGGCTGTCAGACTGCAGCCTGAGTGACGAGCCCTACGCACCACCCTGTGGGACCTAACGCCACACATCCTGCAGAGATATCCACAGGTTTAACCTCGTTGTCCCTCTGAGAGACACTTAAGGTGCTGTTAACATTTCTTCACTGAGCCTTTAGATCCCGCAGGGTTCCTGTGATGCTCCAGACATTTCCCTGAAACCTCGGAGGCTAAAATAGTTCAGGGATTTGGGGAGTCAAAATAGCAGAGATCAGAGAGGGGTCAGAATTTGATCTAAAGAAATATTGTATATTAAAACCTTGGTACATTAATATTTTTACTGGAAATTTTTCCTTCTATTGAGTTTGATAGACTGTCAGGCAATGGGCCACCATGTTTTAGTTTTTTAGTGTGATTTTGAGTTTTCCAGATTTTGTAAACCAAGGCTATGAAGACATTTACTGCTAAGTAAGTCTTTTTTAATGCAACCACTCTATGTGGCCATTTCCAAAGGAGAGATTTTGGTTTGTTTGTTAAGTCATTTCACTCTGACCTCTGAATTATTCAGGTATTAAAAGGCTCCTAAACTCAAAACCAGTGTTGCACGTGACACGCCATTAAAAAATCTATTTTAAACTGGATTTTTTTAAAGCCATTTTTTGTACAAGCAAACAAATAAATAAATTAATTAATGAATGAATTAATAAATGACTTTGTTGATGTGTACATAATATTTAAAAAGACATAACATCGTCTTACACACCAAAAAATAAAAAGAGTTATTAGTATCAATTTTGCATTTTGGACATTTCAGTCAAATGACCCACATTTAAATGTCTTTATTGTAAAAAAACGCTGTTTGACTTTGGCGTCCACCTCTCCATGATTATGTTGTATTACACAACCCAGAGCAACTAGAGTATCTCAGCCCCTCCAACCCCCTAAACACACACATATACAACTTCCTGGACATGCTTCTCTACTTGCCATGGAGTGATGACAGATCGTTGATCTCAGAGCCCACAGGAAGACGCTGGAACTGGTGAAGGGCTAAAAAGAGCAAGCAGCTAGCGGCGGGAGCAGTGGTGGCATTGTCATGCAGAGTGATGCCAGAGGTTTTGCAGCTTAAATAGACACCCCCACCCCCCTACCCATAGATTGGGAGGGTATGCTTGATAGGTTATGTAAATTGTGAGATCACATGTGAAGCAAAGGCACAGCTTGAGCTGTCTGCTTCAACTAGAATGCAGTTTTTGCCCCATTGGATAAACCAAAGAACTTTATACATTCATTTATTTTTTCCTTCAGTCGTCTAGTTTTCTAATTTCTCCAAGGGCATGCTGGACACGATGCCGAGATATGAAATATTTTGGGCTATCACTTATTTCAGAATCCCATTTTTTGGTGCAGAAATGCTGTTGTGTGCTTGTTTGCTTGTCTGTTTGTATTGATGCAGCTAAATAAATGGTAAAATACATTATGTGTGGAGCATGTGGCCAATAACAGAGTGCTACAAGATATTATTCAGAATAATATCTACTATGTGCAGACCCTCATACAGATACGGTGCTGAACGAGCATTATGCAGCCTCTGTAGACATCTGTATTTATAAATAATGAAACAGGATTATATAACATACAGGCCTGTATTTGCTGCCTATATGCCATTTTTTGTTGAAGGACTATAGACCAACATAGGAAAGAAGAATTTTCCAAATAAAATGGGGCAATATGCTGCAGTTTAAGACTCTTATAGAGCATCACTATGACAGTCAGGGAATTAAGGATTTTTTATATGTTTTTTGGGGCCAAGTTGGAATTTAATCTTAACTTTTTGGATTATGGCCGACAGTTTTGGGACAAATGGCTGCTCAGTCCAGACAACCTTTGACAGTGGTTTTAGCTGAATTTGGCTAATCCCTGTGGCTCCAGCTGTCATTTCAGTGAGTCTTCATCCTGTCGGTGTGTCAGCAAACCATCAGAGCCATATGGAACCTCATTGTTGCAGGTTCAGCTCTGGGTTAAGGGGGCTAGTAAAATGACCTCACAGGCTTAAGCTGCTGCTAATCTGCCAGGAGCCAAAGATTTAACTGGAACTCCTTTTCCAAATATTTACCCCTTTTAATTAGCTTGAAGACCCATCCCTTCTCGTCTTATCTTCTTCTCTCCCCCCATTTGGATTATTTCTCTCTGATCTCTCCTTGGTTTTTTATTGAGCAACATCACTTAAAGCCATGATTTCAAACTTTATTTAAAGTTTGTGATGGCAGAGAAAAGTAGACAAAAGGTGGACATCAGCAAAGCTTTTTGATCAAAACCTGTATGTCAGTGTAAAGCACTCAAAGTTTATTAAAGTTAAAACATAACCTATTACTATAAGGAGTACTGCTCCTTTCTGGTTACTCTAATGTAGACAACTGCTGTCTGTTGGCTTTTATTTTTATCACACAGGAAGGTAAGCACTTTGCCCCATTTTACTCCTGGTTTATTTGGATGAAACACAGATTAAGATCTACAAAAGTGGAATTAAAGATGCCTTCCTGTTTTAATAACATTGAACCGAAGAACATTTCTATTCAATTGCTTTTAAAAAATGGCAAACCTGAAAATCCTGTATTGACATCCAAGGGGTAAACTCAAAAGATTACGCCAGAATCTTTACAGCTCTGCAAGAAGCCTATTGAAAAGAATTATACTGGTATAAAATGGTCCAACAAAATCACAGAACGTCTGCCGGAAAAACAGATACAAATCTGGACTCAATAAGCACTGTAATATACTCAGCTGCTACAAAAAGCTTTTCCAACTTGCATTCTTTGCTAACAGGGATGTTATTGACTGCAGAGTACAAAAAAGTTTTGCAGAGTTTCTTATTTTGAAACTGAAAAAAATATATTTAAATCATTAAATCTTAATAGTTTAGAAAGTCAGAGATTTTACCCAAACTTGCACATTGATAATTTACATTTTGTACCAGATCCCTGCTTAAACAAAAGTTTTAAAAAATGCTCCTTATATACTTATGTTTTATTTTGAAATTTCATTGGAACAGAATAAATTAGAGGCTAGTTGTTAATTAGTCTGCTCATCACAGATGGAAGTACCTTTTTAACACAGGCTTTTTTATATAGTCTTAAAGGCTTGAGCTGCGCTTGAGGGACAGACAAAAGGATGAAGGGAATTAAAAGAAGGAAAAGAATTTAGCAAAACAAAATTAGGAAACATATAGAGGTAATATTCACACAAACTCAGTTAAATTGTCTTAATATCACAAAGCTTATCATGAGATGGGAAAGAAAATAATTCTGACACTGGTAAAGTGATAACATTTAAAGATGATGCATCAGGAGGAAACATAAAAGACTGAGAAGAAAAATGTAGAAATGTAAAAAAGAAAGATACTAAATCACCTAAAAGATGAAGTGAATGAGACTGAGACATAAATGTAGATAAATGGGATTGGAGAAGCAGCGTGAACATGGCAGCGGGGCGGCTGAGATGGTGGAACGATCCTGAACTGGATCGATAGATGGAGGGATAGGTCAGATGACTTATGGATGGATGGATGAATTAAGGCATAAAGAAAGACGGAAAGATGGATGGAAATAGAAGACAACTCACTGTTCAAGAAAAATCTGTCAAAAATAAGTTCTTAAAATGCCACTGAGCCAATTAATCTCTCTGTATCTCTGTTGACTCACTGTTTCCTGTTTCCTCATCCTCCATCTGTTTATCCATCCATCTGTACATTTTTTTGTTTTTTTACTTTAATGGCTATTAAATTCATTCTGAAGAATAGTCACACATTTTTTATCACTTTCAAGTAAACAGAATAACATATACATATCTCTCACATCTATTCTGCTGTTTAGGGTTGATTTTACAAGTCTTTCTTTGGAAATTAGGATTATAAGGGTGCGTTTCCCTCTGTGCTGATTTTTCTCAATAAATATCTTCAGTCCAAGCCAAACAGAGCGCTAATTACACCTCAGCGGACTGACTGATCTGGCATTGATTAATCCTTGTGACAAAATGAGACGGTAGAGGATAAAACACAGTAAAGCTGAGAGCTTGTTTCCTGTGTGGTCCTATCAGGATGAAATGAGAGATGTCAGATGAGACAAAAGGGCCATTATTTTATCCTCATGTCCTGTCATAGCATGACATCATGTTGTGTCATATAATGTTACATCACATCATGCTGTTTTGAGTGATGTGATGACATTATCGTCTAAGCAGGCTGAGGCTGCATTGCAAATGAGGCATCTTATAATATAGAATCACATCATCAAGCTTCATGCAGCAGGTCTGTAAAATTAAACAGTAAACATGCCAAGTGATATCATATGTTTCATTACTCATGTGTGTCATTCCAGTTGCACACAAATAGACTTAAAGTGTAAATGAGTGACATGCAAAACGTTTTTTTTTATGGGTGTAAACCATGGCATGTCATTGTAATGACTCTAGGAGGTACCGGGAGATTTTCTCGTCTCATTCAGTCAAAACATCATATATTATTATTCGTATGCTCAGATAGTGTTGCATCATGTTTAAAGACACTGTCAAGGTTTGTAAAATTAAATTAAAAAAAACCCAGAGGTGACTTTTCCCATTAAGAAAATGTTTCCTCATTGAATGACTGCAGACCTAAAGCTGGAGGTGTTATTATCATTAAATTCTGCTATAAAGCTGAATGTCTTTGACTCTGTAATAAACCTTTCACATATCATAAACCTCTCATATTCGCTTCATTATGCTCACATTTAGAGGCAGTTGATGATCTCTTTAAATGCTGTGGCTGGGATTTTTCCCACTGAATTTCTACATAAAGAAAGCAACAGGAATGATGGAATTCTACTGTAAAAAGTGGAACTCTAACGAGCTTCATCTGATCAGTATAATGAAACATGTCTGTACATTTAAAACAACAACAATAAAAACCTGGTTGATTGAACATTGAAAAAATGTGTGGAAACAATGTTTACACAGTTTAATGATTTAGATAAAGCAACAATTTGATTGTTGGTTGATTCAGTGTCTGTTTTAGTAGGACTGAGCTTGATTTCCATTGTTAGAGGATTTAAAGGTTCTTTATACATTATTTTACAGCTTTCAACATCTGGTATAGACACATATGATAAAATCTTACCTTTGATGTTATATAGTCTTAATTTGTCCTGAAATATAACTTATATTCTCGAGTTATTCTCACACCAGGAAGTAAAACGCTCAGTTTACCCAAAATCCCATCTCTCCCCAAGGCCCCCTCGTCGTGAGTGCTGCCCCTCGAGCTGCCTGAATAAAATGGTGAATACATTCCTGTAACTCTCGCAGCCAAATGCACTGAGACATTTTTAGAAAGTAAAATACTACAAAACAATGGTGCTTAGTGTCTTGCTTCAGACTCTCGCAGCTCGGGGCATGTGTTTAATCTGCAGGGGTAGCGCGGACACGCCGGGCAGGTCCTGGTTACCCTTTTCATTGGGGTCTGTCTGTCTGTTTGTTAGCAGGATAACTCAAAAACAAACAGATGGATTTTGATAAAAATTTTCAGGAAAGGTTGGAAGTGACCCAAGGAAGAATTATTTTGATTTTGGGGGTGATCCGGATTACCGTCTGGAACCAGGAATTTTTTTAAGGATACGGACACAGTACTTTCTACAATGTGTCCACTTGGCGGAGGTCTGCGCTCTCTGAGTGTTTTTCTAGTTTAACACTGTTATATCAATATGTTACAGTCAGTTGTTTTCCAGGAGAGAGTGGAGCAGCTGTTCAGAGCGCAGGATTCAGGAGGAATGCTGAGAAATGTATTGATATAAATAAATGTAGTATATTAAGTCAAAAACCACTCTGGATTTTTTTTTTTAAATAAGGAAATAGCATCACAACATGCTCAAAAAAGTTGATTTTATACAGGACCTTTAAACTAAATTTCTCAGACTTTTTTAAAAAATGAAATAATCAGATGTGCAGACTGGCAATCTAGATATTTTCTTGTCTTGTCCAAAAATGTAAAATACAAATGGTGACCAAACGTTCAAAATCCTACCAGAAAAGTGATTTTGAATTGTCAGTTTCTGGACTAAATTTCCTTTGTACAGCTGTTCAGATTTACAGGCAACATAACCTTCCCTGTGTCAGCTGCTGGCTCTGTTTTCTCTTACTTCCTGCAGGTTATTTAAATTTCACTCAGCTGGATTGATTTCATCATGCTGTACGTTTCACTGTGCCGCTACCTCGGCTGCCTAAATCGAATATGGTTGCCCAGTGGAGTGTAGCAGCGCTTCATAAGAAACAGCAGAGCATCTTGGGAGGTCCTGGATTACTTCACAGTCACTTTACCCACTGTGTCATCCTGTGTTCACTTTGTGATTCATCTGCTCTGTATTATTTAATCCCAGACCGCTGAAGCTGCAGGAGTTGGTGGGTTTTAAGCTTCTTCAGACACTGTCTGCAGGAATTTATCACTGACTAGCTGCTTTAAAAAATGCCTTTAAAAATCTCTCTATCAGTTAGTATGTTGATATGGGCACTAAATGTATTTTCCATTACTTAACTTATCTAGCCACTGATTCAGCAGTCAAATTATTCTTTAATTTTAATATACTGTATATAGATATAAGAAGATCCCTCAGTGAAAACATTTTGGGTTTTTTGCATTTTCTCATCAGAAAAGGCTCAAATATTATTAATATTGTGAAGAAAGAATCAAACTAAAATGATTTTTGTTTAATGTTAGAGGAAAGTGTTTCTGTGCAACAAAGATTTTAATCTTTTGAGCTTGTTCAGGATGGAAGATTGTGCAGAAATAAAGATTCAATGCAATCTGCTGCTTCTATATACAGACAGCTATTTACTAATTAGCAGTTTATAATCTACTGAGTCCGATCAACATTACAGTTGGACGGAAATCACTTTATCTGATTGGCTTTGAATCTGGACTGTTTTTGATATGAACTGGACTTGTTGCATTTGTGTAATGCCTCGAGATTATGTTTGTTGTGAATAAGAGCCAAATAAATAAATTGAATTTAATTGAATTTCATGTTAGAAAACACCAATTAAAATGGCAAAAGGAAACACAAACATTCTGAGAGACTGCATCAAGTTTTGAGTGATTTAATAAAACATAAACATGCATTCTGATGGAGAATCTGACTTTTCTTTTTGTATATTTGCTTTCTCATCATCTCTACTTTACATTTAAATAAAGTCGAATGGAGTGCTTCTCAGCGATGTGCTAAAAATCCTGAAGTTCCTTTTTTGCAGACTCCACTGTGTGCTTTTTAGTCCCTTTTCTTTAAATAATAGAAAAATTCAGCAGACAACATAGATTTTAATCTTTCAATCAATGCTGTAGTGAGTGATGTGGATAGAGAAGTAGCACAAAAACCCACATGGGAGTGTGTGCTGAAATCTAATGATGCCATTACAGGTTCAAACAGGGTCGGTAAACATGGAGGTAAATCACCAAACCAAGTCACCTCTGCAATGTTAACTTTTATTTTTGAGGATTTCTTTGAATGTTTTTGTTGGATCTTAAACAAAAGTAACCCTAACACGACATAGATGCTGCCCTCTTGCTCAAATCTGTATTTGACTTATTGAATAAATAAATAAATAAATACTTAAATGCATGTTGCATTGTGGTAGAACTGTTGCACATCAGCAAGAAGGTTTAAAACCAGTAAGGAGTTTTATGCGTGTAGTTCACATGTTCTCCATGCACATGCAAGGGTTTTCTCCAGGGACTCTGGCTTCCTCCCACAAACAAAAAAGACAAGATATGTTAATTAATTGGTTAATTGGTAGCTCTAAATTGGCCCTGGTGTGATTGTGTGTGTGTATGGTTATGTGGCCCTGTCCAGGTGTAACCCCGCCTCTTTTTCAATGGCCACTGGAGATAAACACCAGCTCCCCGTGACTCTGATCAGGAACAAGCAGGTAAAGAAAATGACTGTCCTACATATGAAGCAGAATACAGAAACAAAAGAACACATCAGTCAAATGAAATCATCTTTGATAGCTGATCTGATTTCCAGGGTTTACATGACATTGATTGGGGATGATTCAAAAAACATGATAGAAGTTGTAGATTTTTACAAAGTCTTCAAACCACCTTGTCACCAACTTGATGTGATTTAATTTGTGGGAAGGAAGTCCAAAAAAACCCCACATCTCAACCTCCCAGTGCTGAACACTCAAGGACACTGCAGATGTTCTTTCACCGTGCCTTGACAAACTAAAGGACTGTCATAACATTATGACTTGATCACGCATGTAATAAAAAAATAAAAAGTCAATAAATAAGCAATAATAGATTTACCCAACACATTCCTGTGTTGCTTTTTCTTTCTTTGCATGAGAAACGGAGTTTTTTCAGCAACAGTTATTAAGCACATTGACTCCTGTTCTGTACTGGTGTGTCTTGCCTCTGGCACCAGGGGACCAGCTTTCCCACTGCCCTCAATTAGAATAACCAGGCTAAAAGAATGGATGCTATAAGGAAACCTCTGGTGAAGTCTTTACATTCAGATTTGTATACGACTACATTTTTATTTTGGCTCTGTCTGTATTTTGTCCAGCATTGTCTGATATAATATTTAAAGTTTGAAGCGTAGGCTGTATTCACACCTGATAGTCCCGTGGACTCGGTTTGATTGGAGACCAAAACTGCAACATTGTTGTTGTTTTTAGATGGTGCGGTTTGGATTCACACTGCACTTTAGGAAACAAACCAAATCTTAGTGCATGTTTACATCCCCGCCTGTGGTGGCGCTGTGGTGTTACTGCACTTCTTTTTGTTGCTGTTGTTGTTTTTACTGCACTTCCTGGTTCAGTGAGAGAGTCTCCCTTTAAGTCATACGTAAACAAACATTGAGTGGCAGCAGATTCTGGTGGTTTTGGGATTGATCTTTTGTGCTTGGCGAATTTACCAGAACAATATTCTGCAGCAATGGACTCAGGATGAGCAGATAAAGAGGCAGAGAACTACACGAGGCGGCTGAGACGGCTGCGCAATATAGTCCACTTCCTGCTTTTGGTGCGTTTGCATTCACACATGCAATCAAAGCGCTCGTTTCAATCGAACACAGGCCTACGTTTCTAGGGCAGACTTGAGTTCTATTGTTTGGTCCGAATCAGAGTCCGATTGCCCGTTCACACCTCCCCAAACAAACTGGACTTTCTAGGCAAACGAACTAGAGTTTGATTTTAGTAGACTGAACAGGGCTGGTGTCAGTAGCCTAATGGTGTTGAAAAACAAAAAAAACAAACAAAAAAAAAGTGTTTGTGTGTCTTTATTCCTCATGTTGAGACACAAAGCTATTAAAATATTCACTGAATTGACTTTGTTTTGGGTTTAAAGCTACTAAAGCTGTAAATCCCTACATTGTATCACAGTTTAAATTCAGCCATAAGTGTAAAGTCTGGTAAAATTATAAAAACATGCTCCTGTGTCTATGTATTTATATGTCTGCACACTTTGGAGCCATTAATTACTCATGCACACACACACACACACACACACACACACACACACACCCACACGTGTGTTTTGGTATCCTTATGGGGACCGTCCATTGACTTCCATTGATTTTAGTAACTAGATTTATACCTAACCCAAACCCTTTTCCTAACCTTAACCATTACTGATCACACACACACACACACACACACACACACACACACACACACACACACACACACACACACACACACACACACACACACACAAGTTTGTTTTGTTATCCTTATGGGGACCGTCCATTGACTTCCATTGATTTTAGCAACTAGATTTATACCTAACCCAAACCCTTTTCCTAACCTTAACCATTACTGATCTATAACTAACCCTAAGACTAACTAAAACTCTATTCACACCATACCTATAAACCTAACCCCTAACCCTAAAAAGGGGAGTCCCCCTCATGGGGACCAGGCTTCGGTCCCCACAAGAACCCTCGGACCCCAGAAAGATAATAAAAGTCAGGAAACGGGTCCGCAGGAGGTCAGAAATACAAACCCACACACACACACACACACACAAGTTTGTTTTGTTATCCTTATGGGGACCGTCCATTGACTTCCATTGATTTTAGCAACTAGATTTATACCTAACCCAAACCCTTTTCCTAACCTTAACCATTACTGATCACACACACACACACACACACACACACACACACACACACACACACACACACACACACACACACACACACACACACACACACACACACACACACACACACACACACACACACACACACACACACACACACACACACACACACACACACAGCAAAGCATGAAAACCTGCTACCACATGCATAAAGGCTGATGGAGATGATCACACAGGGAGAGGAATCTGACACATGGGAAGCAAATGTTTGATATGAAGTGTTACTGAGTTATGCAGCCTCAGCAGAATCTACTGTATGTGCATGTGTGTGAGTGTGTGTGATAGAAATTGGGTTGCTGCACTGAGATGCTGAATTTATTAAAGATGTAAAAGGACAGTAAAAAGGCACTACTTTTGTTAGCAAAGCATATGTACTTTTGTCTTTGTGCGGCTGGAGGGAGTTTTAGACCTTGAAGGTGAGACGTTCTATGATTACAGAGTAGTAAAAAGAACATTATGGTACATAATTCAAAGATCTGCTGAAGGTCTTTTTTTGTTTCATAACACTTTACAGAAATAATATCTGACTCTATACAACAAGGTGATAAACCTAACTGTTTTGGAAACAGGGACAATATGCAGTCCACAAGTCAAATATGTGTCTTTCTAACATGGAGTATCCAAAACTTACAAAAAAAAAATTCAAAAAACAGTTACTACTGAGTGTGTTACTGCTGCACTTCGTTACTGTCTTCAGTTTATTATAAACCACTGCATTTCTACTGGACAAGGACGCTTCTGGACAAATCAAAAGGGGCTGAGGTCTTTCTGTATTTGCCTTCCAGCTTTTTACTGCAACAGGAATTGAAGGTCAGATTTACTTATTTGAAAAAAAATCTTCAAAAAGCTTCTGGCAACCCGTGTCTCGTTTTATAGGTTTAAGAAACTTTATAAACAGCTTTCAGCGTCTTCAAATGGTCTTTTAAAAGGTTTCAGAAGCCCTGAAACTTAAAAGGTTCAGTTACTTTTTTTATTAGTTTATGAGTTATAAATGTCACTTAATGAAAAATATCAGGAGCTTCAAGAACTAAAAGTGCCCCAAAGTCCCTTTAAAAAGTTCCTGATGTTCCTGAATGTCAAATATTCATAAAAGGCTGTTTGTGTTCCTCAAAAAGTTCAAATAAATCCTGGTGGTAAAATTAGATCAATCTGTTGTAAATCCAAATTCAGACTGTAAATTTTGAAACGTTTTCAGTTTCATTCGGTAGATACGTTTATATGCTGAGTCTTTTGGCTATGATTCTTGTTTTTGTTGATACAAATGGAAGTAAAAATGGTCAAATGATCTTGATTGTGTCACTGTTCTCCCCTTACCTCAGTGTGCATTCAAATGGTTCAACATCTTCTAACAATAAACCTCCCAGAGTCTGACTATCAGCTGTCAGACACATTTTTTTCTATATATCTTTTTAGTTTTACTGGGTTCTCAAAAGGCCAAAGAGCACTTCAAATTCTACAGGAGAAGATTGAAAATGGAGCTCCTCATTCACAGTCCGCGCTACCTTTTCACCCTCCATCAAATATAAAAGAATGATAAAATGAAATATTATTGAAGACATGAAAGACTGCAGAGTGATGTAAGGCTCAAGAGGACAGAAAAAACCCAACACACACACAGCAAGGTCAGCTTTGTTGGTGAAGGACGATTAAGATTATTCTATAAAAATTACACTGTTAACACATTTATCAGGAAGAGTCTCCCGGGGAGGAACATTGCTCATTTAATCCAGACGGATCTGAGGTTACTCCCTCGGAAATGGATTCTGTGACAACTTTTCGTTGTCATTCAGAGGTTGATGTGACTTCATGGAAAGCATAGACCCTCTCACATATTATCTGATGAGCTTAATTTAGGTCAAACTAAAGATTAATAGAAAACTCTGACACTCGTTTTTATGTTTCAAGCAGACTTTTTTCTGAATTGATAAAAAGTCAGAGAAGCTTATGAGATGTGCTGTAATTTAAACCAACAATCTGTTGGCAGTTTATACAGAAGATGTGATGAAAGTTAGATGTGCTTCTTTGGATTATTTAGAACAAAAAACAATGACCATCTTTCCGTCACACAAAATCCTTTCATATCAGAACAAAGACAAACCCATCACAGGATCAAAGATCCAAATGTACACACATGTTCTTCCTTATTCTTCAAACATTTAATGGAAAATAGGTTGTTTGTATCACAAAAGCTAAAGATTTTGTTAAAAATGAATTATTTCATCTTATTGTCACTCCGAAAACAACAGTTTCCACTTGAGCTTTAAAAGGATGATGACTATAATACATAAAGCACAAAAATATCAAGCTGAAACTGGATTTTTTTGGTTCAGTCTTTTTCACTTTAGAACACAGTTTAATAGTCTTTTAAGAGAAGATTATTAGGAATGCAGTTAATCCTTTCATATTGTTAAGCCCATATTGGACAGTCTACATTTTTCACTCTTAAAAAACAGTCAATTTGTATGATTGGTTAATTTAAAAATTGTTCAGTAAATCGAGGCACTCTGCACAGAACTCAATGGCAGGAAAGCAAGTTAAATTATTCAAGGCTTTTTTAAAATTGATAAGGAAAAAGAACGATTAGGACCCGGAAGCTCATTTGAAGCTCATTCAGAGGAAAGTTAGTTATATCCCAAATAAGAAAAACTGTCTCAGATATAGAAATATTTTATATTGTGGACTTACAGATTTGTAGGTTTTATGTCTTGAGGGAAGAACGATTCAGGCATACCAGGAGAAACAAGGTGAGGTGCCATGGTGGAGAGTGGGCAGGTAAGTGAAAATCCAGGTAAGCTGACTGAAAACATGTTGGAGAGCAGCTTTTCTACAGCGGACTGTCATGAGGAGAAGGGTTATAAAAGAAGATTCACAAGGTAAGTACTTGACGTGAACAAATACATAATTTCACAAGAAGATTCCACTAGAAAGGCTAAGAGTTACCATATAGACTGTGATCATCTGTCTCAGCGGTGTGAGTAATTAGTGCTGATAAACAGCAGGTGCAGCTGGCTGAAACTCAAGGGAATGACACACCATCTCCAGGCAGCACAGGGAACTCAGCACACTTGATAATATATTAACATTGTTATGATTATTATTTTTCATTCATTGTTATGTCTAACAAAAAATAGGTCTGTTTTAAACAAAATTAAGATTTAGAGCAGCAAAGTTGGGGATTTTATTCTTGTTTTCCAGGAAGCTAAATGCAAAAAAACTTTGTGCATACAACCCAGAGACAACAGGTGTGTGTTCTTTCCTGTAGAAGGTTTTTGTGGCAGAATGCCAACATTAGGTAAAGCTTCTCTTAGAAGCTAAGTCAGTGTAATTGAAGATGCTCTGATCAGCAAGGCTAGCTAGGTGAGAAATTAACCAAAGTGGTCTCGAGCAGATGCTGAATCAGTAATTTCATCAGTAAATGTGTAGATTCAGCTGACCTTATTCTCAGGGAAACCTTTCAGCTGAGATGGATGGAGGTGAAAAGAAAGAAAACAGGCAAGTGAAGGTCAGAACAGTAAAATTAGATGATTACAGAACAAGTGGTATTTTTATAGGTCAAACATTTTAATCATGTAACAATAAATCTGGAGTGACGGATTTGAAGGGTTGGCAGAGACATTATTCCAAATTACCTTCCATATACACCTAAGAAAACAAAATCTCATAAACTGCACTAACCTTTGCACACTTACACTTTCTTGCAGAATAAAAACTGTTGAGACCTACTTCCTCTTAAATATTCCAAAGGGAATGATGAGCGCATGTGCACGCAGCACAATCACGTGATATTGACTGGCCAATCATAAACCTTTCTCAATTTCTCACCCACTCACAAAGACGTTTTTTTATTACTTTATCGAACAGAGAGTGAGTATACGACAAGATGTTTTATACTTCAGCTACAAAAAACAGATAATAGAGTTAATGTACAGTGCAATGTGGAATTGACCTTTGCCCGAGTCCCGCCCCCTCAGTTACTGTTGCTATGTCCGACAAACACGACCAGCATGACAGACTAACTTGGCTGGAAGAGGTATTCCCATGTGTATCAGTGACTTATTTTGGAGCAATACCTTTGCAACATCCTCCAAATCGAACCAGCCTTGATCTCCATTCTAGATCAGTCCTGACGAGTGGCGTCAGTCAGTTCTTAGGCGGCTCACGCTCATCCGTGGGTGGACTGCGCCACCTCTCAAGATCCTCCTCAGCACCGACCTTCCCCTGACATCTAGTTAGTAGTTAGTAGATGTGGGTGCACTGTTTGACCATGTTGCTTGGAGTCAATGTTTGTCGGGCCATCACATAGTAATGGTTGCGTGATTGGACAATGGCAATTTTGGGGGCGAGGCTACAGATATTTATTATTTCAGAGGTTTTGAACATCTTATTAACATATTAACACCTTCTCTGTGTGTGGGGGAGTGATTTTTACTTTTTAAAATACCAATTTAAGTATCGTTTTGAAAGTATCGATTTGGTATCGTATAAAACCCTTCCGATACCCATCCCTACTTCCCACCATGTAGCTGAATGGTTTTCTCTGGTGTGTGTGAGGTTTTTGTATATGGAAGGTTTCCAATAGTGTTTATGACAGATTTCCAGTGATGTATATTTATGATGGAGATTCACTAATGTGTGTGCAAGAATTTCAGTATAGTGTAAAATGAGTGTATTCAAGTCACTTCAGAATAATGTCTCTGTCTGCCACTCGTAGATTGGCATTTTCCCTTTTATTCCCTTTTATTCCCTTTTATTAATATCGAATTCTTATCCCTTCTTCTTCCATCAATTGTTTGCTTCTTGCACTACTTTTTCTTTTCTTTTTTCTTCCTCATTTTCATTCAACAAATCTTTTATCCTCTGTTGTCAATTTGTGCTTCTCCTCATGTTGTGCATATTCTCTTCATGCTCCTGTTATCAGCCTTCCAAATCTTTCCTCATTGCTTTGCCTTCATCTTGTCCACCTGCAGTATTTGCTGTCTAGCAATACGTGATTTATCTTTTTATTCATGTCGACATAATTAATGTTTCAAGTTTTTTTTTTACATGCAGCACTGGATTCGTCTAAGATGTCTGTCAGAGGAGTTTGTTTGGATGAAATCTGAGACAACAAAGCCATTTTGCAAAACTGCATTTATCTTGTCAGGAAGAAACATACAGACATGTTTTAACTTCATGGCAGTTGGTTTCAAACACTGTTCAGGTTCTTAAACTTAGTTGCTTTCTTATATAAATCATTTAACACGTCAACATTATAAATAAAAACTAAACTACCCACAAAAAGCTCAGGCAATGAATATTCTGGTTACATCTTCTTGTGTTTCTGATGAATACATACTTGGTATTTCTCTAATCAGAAACAAAATGACAGAAAATGAAAAAAGGGAAAGAACTCTCATCAGCAGCTGTAACATTTTAATCAAATTAACGTGAAAACTTAATGTTGAATCACTTTAATTTAGGAAAAATATTTCTTTTTCAGTTGTGAATCAAATAGATATTTTTCTATGTAAGAAATATAGTCTCATCCGAATCCAATTCTTTTCAGACATTGAATTGATAACACTGAATTTTTATCCTGCATAGTTATGCTAATTAATTTGTTTTTAATTTAAATTTCAGCAAAAATTTCACCTGCAAATGTGGTGAATTCTTTATGACCCAAGCCAAAGCAATCAGCAACAGAACGAGTCGAGACGCATCTAGCCAATCAAATTATGCTCCTCTGATCCTATGAAACCAACAACTGCGCCACCACTGTGACCTCACGACATCACTTCCGGGTCCTGCCTGCTGCTGCAAATGTAAACAATGGCGGTAGCAAAGGAACCGGTCTTTTTTTTTACAGTTTTTTCAGAGTGTCATCTTAGCTTGAGACATCCTAAAGTTAGTGAAAAAGGGTCTTAACTTGTGTGTTTGTGTGCTGCTGGTGGAAGTTTAAAGGGGAAAATACAGGCTTCAATAAAGAGCTGAGGTGAGTTTCTGACTCATCTAGCTCAAAATTTTAGGATTTATGCAGGATAAAAAATCTGTTATAAATTCAATGCCTAAAAGGAATTGGATTCCGATGAGACTATATTTCTTTCATACTTTTCCACGCTGCGTCCCAGCAGGTAAAACATTATTATCACACATTTAAAAATCACATTTTTACTTTGGATTTGTTTTCCTTCAAAGAGCTGATGAATGCATCTTAAATGGAAGGTGGTCTTCCCATGGAAAAAAAAACAGAAAAACAATGACAAATACTGAAAAATGCTACATATCGTTCACAATATTCACACAATAGTAACAAAAAAGTGAAAAAAAAGTTTTTTTAACATTTGCAGAATGAATTACATCTAAATATAATTACTATTCGTGTCTCTGTTGCAAAGTATAGTCAAATTATAAAAGTAGTTCATGAAGCAATTAAATGAAAACTTCTAAAAATACAAATGTCATTTTAAACAACCTGATATGAGGACTTAATACTTGGAAACCTGAAAAAAATGGACCTGATATAAAATAGAAATCATAAAGAATCTGAAGCAGTAAATCTGTTGAATCAAAGGAAACATGCAGAGGTTTTCATCATTTAGTCCTTTACAAGGCAAAGTCTGGTGAGTGTAGCCTCGTGCTGTTTGAGCAGATTAACAAGGTCAAAACCCCAAATACCTCAAACTCTTAGTGAAGAATCGGATTCATTTTAATTTAACAACTGAACCTGAATTTGCTCCCGACTTTTCATCCACTGACCTTCATTATTTAACTTTTCTTTCCTTTTTAATCTTTTTGGGTTTTGTTTCATTTTAATTTATGATTTAATAAACGAGAATCATAGTTTGGAAATTTTTAAGTTTAAACAAAGAGACGGACAAACAGTGAAGCAGACAGACGGACCTGTCATGGCTCATCTGCGAGCTGTAATTGGTTTGTCGCCTCGTCAAGTCACTAGTTGACACTCTGTGTAATGGACAGAGACATTCAATTTACGTGAAACACAAGCTGAATGTCAATTAATGGACGAACGCAGAAACGAACGTGTAAAGGTACGAAGGAGGAATGATGGATGAAATGTGGAGGACAAAAATGTGTAAAACTGGCAAAGAAAATTAGAGGAAAAAGATACGAGGAGAAGGTGAAAATTGGAGGTTTCTAAAAAATAAAGCAGAAATTGAGATTCAGAGAAGAAGGTAAAAAAAAAAAAGAAAATTTAAGCCTACATTCAGAGTGAAACTGAAACTCATTTTGTTAAAAATAAACAGAGTAAGTCAAATTAAACATCACATCCTGAGAGCTCACTCCGCAGAGATTTCTATACAAATCTTGTTTTCTAAAAACTGTTTTTAATCTTTAATTTGTAGGGAAAAAAACACCAGAAAAATGTTAGAGAATAAATAACCACGAGGGCAAAGGTCATCAGACAAAACAGGTTGTCAGCTCGAGGTTAATGGAGTGATTGTGACTCTGTTTAGCACAGTTCAGACACAGATGTTCATTTTGGTAAACATATATGAGCTTAACTAGGAGGTAAGATAGAGAAAGGCAAGAAGAATCCAGTCGTTTGCAAATCAAATACCAATCTGCATGAGTCAAAAGCTGCAAAACTAAAGATGTTGATTCAAACAAGTAAAAACTGGTTCATTATAACCAATAAACAGTAAATAAAATACAGTCAATGATGAGATCTTTCTCTGTGTTTATCCCTGAAAGAGTTTCTTAAGACAGGATGTGAAGATGATAGAGTAAAATGACACATTAAAATGCATCACCATCCTCCTGGACCTTCTTTGTTTCACCTCTCTGCTCCCTCATTTGTCTCCTGTAAATTTTAACCAGCCGTTAAAGGGCAAAGTAATGGAAAGATTTACAGCAGGCTGTAAAACCGGTACATCTCTGTCTCTTACTCATTTTTTTCCCTCCTCTGCTTTTCATCTAAGACCTCATCATCAGTCTGCCTCCATCATTCTTTCTCCGACTCCATTAGCATGTGAGATAACTCTCCCCTTTTTCTGGATTTCTTTACTCTGCTTTGCTTCTTCAGATTTAAGATCCTCACTGACTAAAAGTGAGGAACATGAGAAAATATATGACTTTAAGCCAGGAATTGCAACAAGAATAAAGTGTTTTGACAGATTTACTCGAAAAATATCTAAGCAACAATTATCAGAGATCAGATAACAAAACATAATAAGCAGGCTTTTTAAGGAGTCAGGATATTTAGACCAGAATTGCATTTCATTTAGCGCTGAAAATAGATAAATCCACTAAACAGAAAATTATTAGTTTGATAATTTCTATATTTTGCAGTCATTTGAACAGTTAGATTTTAGGTTTGCAATAAAATAAATGTTGATGGACTGTTGTTTTCTAATCTAAAACACAAACTAGTTTCAAAATGAAATTGTTATTTTTTGTAAACACTTATAATTTTTGAGTCTTTACCTTGAACATGAATAATTTCTAAACAGGGCGTCTTTGATTCTGAGACATGGGGGTAAATATCACTATTAACTGGTAAACGTAAGAGAAATTAATGTTCGGGCATTCTGCAGCAAAATAAGAACAATGTAAATCATTAAGAAAAAATGATCTGAGGTGTATTTTTAAGTTTAAGTTTAAAGGATTTGGGGGCGGAGCCAGCGAAAGTTCCATTCATTTACATGGAGCGGTACATGAACTGTCTAAAACTTCCAGATTCTGTTCTCAAGTCTCGATTTTATATAAGTTCAGGATTTTTGCATCAGATCCAGAGTTTTTGAAATTTAATTCTCTCTTTTGTCACTTTAAATTTAGATTTTTGTGACTCAGTCTAAGTCTTACGTGGAGAATACGTGCACCCCACAAATTGCATCTTTATTATCATAATGCACATCACACTGCAAATGACTCTTTTTATTTATGTGAATTTACTTTTTACTATTTTAAATTCAGATCTTTCTGTTGCAGTGGAATATTTAAAGGAGTTATGATTTCACCACTGAGGACCAATGTGAACCTTTTTCTACAGGGAAAAATAAAATGAGAGCGTTAAAGGAGAATAAAGTTCAGCCCTTTGTCAGATTATAGAGTGTTCAATTCACATTTTGTTTGCAACTATTATTTCCGACCTTAACTCTGCGTTTCCTGATTGTTCCAGCTGTGCAAAATCTTTTACCATCTGGTGGCTGCCATGCACCAAAAAATAAATCACTGAGAAAAACAAGGTTTCAAGCAGAATGTGAGATGTGCAAAGCGACATATAGTCCAGGTTCCTCAAACAAGTTAAATAAGTGATTTAAAGGACTTTAATCACAAGATGAACATATGAACACTGTCACATTTCACAATCTGCATTGATAAACTCTGACAGGAAACACGTTTTAGCTAATTTAGCAAATAGGAATGAGAAGACACAAAATGTTCTTCGTCCTTCTTGGAGGTTGAGTTTGACTACTGGGTTAAATTACATGATGGCAACAATCAGTAGACTATCCTTTCATCCCCCACTGGGATGCTTGGATGTCTGATCGATATCTACGGGCTTCCCTCATCCTCCTCTGAAAAGGACAAATCACATAAAACACAAACAAAGTGGAATTTATGGGCGCTATTTGGTGTTTCGTCGCAGGCTGACTAATCGATATCTGGGAGAAAACAATGAGCAAATCTCCCCCTCAAGTTGCTGCAGGTCAGAAAACAACTGGTGTATCATTACAAACAGATCAGCTCCAAACAAAGCCCCACCTTGCACTAGCCTTCTGTCTATGCATCATCAAAATGACTTGTTTTTCAGCTGCTTTTACACATATTGATTTCAAACATCTTATGCAAAGCCACTGATTTAGATGAATCTCAGACATCTCTTCACAGGCCTGTTGGAAAACTTGTTGTTTACATTTTTACTTTACAAAAAATGAGCTGAACCTATTTATGGCTTGTATTTTATTTATTATTTCCTCTCCTTTTGGACTTCTTTTTATCTCACATGCTAAAATCTGGATGGTCTGACAGAGTGAAGATCTGTTCCCTATATCAGATTGTTCTGTTGATATGATTCTGTGGATTTACGGAGGGGGAAAAAAACATCTGTCATATTACTATAGAGCACAGTGATAATGAAAAACAGCATTTTTTATTAACCTTACCGTAGACCTGAACAACACCTGTCACGGGAAAATACAACCTAAATCCTTCACAGACATATAAATGTAAATGATGCTCAGGAAAACCTATTAAACATGTCATCACTGACAGACAGACAGATAGGGAGGTGTTTCTCTTTCTTTCTGACTTGAGGGCAAAGATCTAATTACCACAGTTTGTTCTGAACTGCGGTGCATGGTGACATGTTGAAATTATGTTTCTTCTTAATGAACCAAGTGAGAACAACGAGAAATTTCACAGTGTAACACACAAAATCACATTAGACAAACAATAATAACCATTTTGCTGCTGTTTTTTTCTTCCCATGAATATAAACAAAATGAGCTGCTGTGAAACAAATTAAGATGACTGATGAACAGGAAAATATTCCGAGATTTGTTGTTTCATAACTCCAAGCTTTCGAGATTGAATACTAACACAGAATATCTTTGTATCTTTGATACCTGCTGGTGAAATTGTACACAGCCATCCCCGAATACGTCCTCTGCTAGTCCATCACAGTCTGGTTTGGCTCAGCAACTAAACTAGACAGAAACAGACTGCAGAGAACTATTAAGTCCACAGAGAGGATCATTGGTGCTCCATCAAAGTTCTACAGCAGGGAACCCTCTAACCAAAGATCTCACTTCTTCTCCCCTCTTCCTCACACCAAAACCACATAACAAAACCTTTTTTCCCCCTTATGCTGAACAAATATGTTTAACACCCTTAATGAAGAAATAACATACTTTTGTGAAAATAATAAGAGATTTTATCCATAGGTATGTCTATAGAAACAAATCTCTGTATTCCTTGATCTGCTCAAAGCTTTGACTCGAATGCACCAACAGACATAAAGGATGATGTTTTATAATATTTATTTTACAGGGTAAATGGGTTTCAAACAGTTCTTTGCCAGACTCCTAATCTGTTGTGTAAAGGCTCCTTTCTACTGGACGCGTGAGCAGCGCGCAACGTTCTGCTCGCGCAATCAGCAGCGCATCCCTTCCTATCAGGAGCGCTTCACATGCGTAAATCACTCCCATAGCGTCACATCCAGCTAGTCCTGGAAGAGCACGAAATCTCATGAGAATAGTGAAAATACGCTGGATTTCATCCGTACACACAATAACAAGCTGGGAGAAAGATGACAACATGTATCCAGAAGGTATGTGGCTTTTCACACCACCTACAGACTTCAAACCCGTCACAGGTATTGTATTTTTTCATAGTTTTGCAAACGGAAATCCGGAACGTGTCTTTTTATTTTGAAACTTCCAGGTACGAACGCCTGATTTCCTGTCTGGTCCAAACTAAACTGCTGAATTTGACGTGTTTTAGAAGCGTACCGCGTAAAAAATAGAACTGCTGCGTAACGCTCACGACTATACGTTTCTGGGACACGTTTCATACATTGACTTTATTGACTTTATTGTCGGCTATCGGCCGCGTATTACGCATCACTAACGTTGCGTGCTGCTTACGCGTCCAGTGGAAAGCAGGGGTAATGAAGACAAGTTAGTATTGGGATGATGAGAAGAGTGCTGTGAAATTACTGTCTTCTTCTTTGTTTGGAAAGAAGTTAATGGAAACAGGAAGTGGAAGGAGCCCGCAAAGACATCAGCAGGAGAACAGGTAAGTTGTTTCTTGGTAACTTGTTGATAATGAAGATAATCACTGTTGTGGTAGAGATAAGGTGGGGGAAGAGGAGATTCCCCCAAAGAAGTCAGTGGTGCTGAATTGCAGTTATCTAAAAATACTTAATCCAGTCCAAATATCTAAAATCTGAGTGAAGAACCAGGCACGGGTCAGTACCTCTGTGAGCAGTGATTTTTCCATGGCTTACAGGTCCTAAAGGAACAGGCAGGAGACGCAGTCATGACAAGTGGAAGTTCAGATTTCCATGATCTAAAATCCAGTTTTGAAGGTACAGGAAAGAGTCAAACAAAGACAGAAAAAGATCAGTACATTTCATGATTGGGAAAACACTATGAATCATGTGACTATGATGCTGGACTGATGCAACTAAAGTTACCAAACAATCTAGTAAACTTGATATGAACAGGCGAGTGGCCTGATAGGAATGGAGTGTGGCAGGTGTGGAACATGATCATAAGAGGCACAAGAGCATGACTGTGATAAACGGCTTAACATGACCTGATTAATCTTGATTCATATCTATTTTTGGTGTTTGTATTGTTTTATCATGCTTAAAGTAAATAAAATGGAGACATAGAAAATAAAACCAAACTTAGGTCTGATTTTCCCTTTAATCTGAACCCAAAGATTATCTTAAATAGAGCATTCATTCTGTTTATGACAGTGTCCAAAAAGTCCATAATCCTCTATGTTCATAAGTACAAAAATAATAAAAGTGTATTAAGATTCAGCTGATTCAGGTTTGTGAAGTTTCCTGAGCTTCTGTGAGACTTTGCTGTTACAGTATTGATTAAAGAGACTGAATTTCTTTGATTATAATCTTTTGATTCCTTTTGACTGATTCCAGATACTGGGGTTCTTTAGAGTATTGATATCAGATGCAACAGCATTCCTTTAGATTATTGATTATAGACTCTTGATTCCTACAAGCATTGGATTGAGTTAGACTGAGAACAAACTTTGGATTTCTTTACAAAATTGATCACAGCTGCAGTTTCGTTGTAAGGACTGATGGAGCTCTTAAAAATAAAGAATCTGTATTTTTACAGTACTGAATATGGACAATTTATCAATTTTGATCATGAGTTGAGTGCAGCAGTTATATTTAACTTAACATGTTAATAACATACTCTTATATTGAAGGTGGCTATTTGAAGCGCTGGTCATGTTTAGCATATAGCAGGGCAGACACATTGTAATTATGTCAATTGTTTATTTCCATACAGGCTGATTATTTTTGGCAGTGAATTCCCGGAGGTAAAGAGAATTCTAAAGTGTAATTATAGCCCAAGACAACATGATGAGCACAAACATGCAGTAATGTGAATGGCATTTAATAAGATCTGTTATTGACTGCAATGCCGTTCAGCCTGCGAGTTGCACACAAACAACACGTCAGCATCTAACACACACTAAATGTCTCCTTTATGAGTAAATACACACCCTTTTGATTATTCAGATCACTGATGTTTTTGTTTTCTCCTGCTGCCCTTTTTGCTGTCAGAATCAGGCTACTATCAGCATGAACAACATGTAAACAAAAAGACAGCAGGTAAACATTGTGACCTTTAAGATTACACCAGAGGTATTAAAAAAACAAAAAAAAACAGGGTGAAAGAGATTCTTTTACAGAAACATCATCCCGAACACTTGTCTGAGGTGATATTCAACATGTTATTCCTAACACCTTCTGTGCTGCTTCCTTCTGGGACGGCATCTATACATGTCCCGATCGAGTCCTTTAAACATGCATGAAGGCCAGAGAGTTGATGCTAAAAATGAGATTGCATGAAACGTCCTTGAGACAACAACAAGCCTTCTGCAAGCCATATGAGCATTGTTGTAGAACAGAAGTGACTCAGTTTTACAATGAAGACATGCTAGTTAACCATATTATTAAAATTATGTACATGTATAAATGTTTATGAGTTCAATGTGAGAATCTAGAAATTCAGGCCTTGGCGTTTTTTAAAGTCTGATTAAAGTTGTATTGTTTTAGTTCATGCATTAATAAGATAAAGGAACTAAAATCTCCTTCACCAAGTGTTTGATAACCACATCAATGGGTTGAAACCAGGTGATTTTGCTTGACTAGACTACAAATGTATGATTGTTTACAGCTTTAACATCTGGTATAGACACATGATAAAATCTTACCTTTGGTGTTAAAGAGTTTTCATTTTTCCTTAAATATATAAGTTATATTCTCGAGTTATTCTTTGACCAGGTTTACCTAAAATCTCATCTCTCTTCCAGGCCCCCTAATTGTGAGTGCTGCCCCTCGAGCTGCCTGAATAAAATGGTGAACAATTTCATGTAACTCTCACAGCCAAATGCACTTAGACATAACTCCCGCAAATAACTTAAAGTTTTTGTTCAGATATGTAGAATTTGAATTATCGAAATGGTTTTCCCATACCTGAATGCCAACATGCTGCTTCAGTGAAGAAAACCTCGGATACCTGTTGAGGTCTGACATCTACTCTGATGTGCTCCAACTTTTTTAGCAGCGTCCTCCTTCATGAAATCTGAAAATGTTTGTATCTAGTATAATAAAACACAAAGTTATGGAAAAGTAGATGTCAAAACTTCTTTAGAGATAGCTGTTAGATTTGTTGCTGTTTGATTAACAAAAAAAAACTGGCGATGCTACTCGAAATTAGTAAATTAAATCATAATAATTAAGACATACTACATACAAAAACAGTTTGATGTGTGTAAAATTATATTTTTCCACCACAAAGTAAATCCTAAAACTATTCATGTTTAATTGTTACCAACACAATGAAGCTACTATGTTAAATAATATATGTGCAGAATTTCTTCATGCATGAAAAAAGAAACTGTAAATAGCCTGCATCACTGAATCCGTATGAATCTGATCTTTTGTTTTTCTTTTTATTGATCAAACAGAGGACAAATGGGAGAATGCAAATCCCATCATAATCATTTTCTTTTAAAACAGTTTTACTTCAATTCTAGCTCAAGTTTAAATCATTTCCTCTTGTAGGTTATGAAGATCCAGAGAAGAATGATGCCACTGTGTAAAAGATTGTACTGAAGGTCACAGATCAGCTGCTCCAACATGAGAAAGACCAAGTTAATGAAAATCCAGTTTCATATTTGGTGTCGAGCTTTTTTCTGTTTCAGTTTCCACAAAAGCAGATCCCCCCACACTTTGTTGCTGTTGCTTGCATGTGAAAGGTAAAAGAAGCCACAGCAGCTCCTCGCCTTGCACAGCTTTTACTGCACTTCTATGAGTAAAAATAACTCACTTACTCTCTCAGCTCGGCTCAGAGGGTGTTTGGATTTGCTTCTGGGTGTGTTGGGCCTGACCCTGTTGTTACAAACCATGGGGAAATACAAAGTGAGTGTTTCTGCACTGCTCTGCTGCAGTTATATCACCCATATCAGGCTAAATATGTGAATATGTGTGAGTATAAATGAAGAAATTAAATAAATTATGTTTATTTTGGATGTGGTGTTTTTTTTTTTTCTTAGATATTGTGATCTTACAGAATTCGGATTTTCTTATGATGTTTTTGATAATTTTGTTTCACTTTTTTAAGACTTAAAAGCAGCACATAAGACTTGGTTTGACATGTAGCTTGCTGTTTTCCAGTAGAGTGGTGTGCAGACGTGTTAAATGTCCTGATCTTTGCAGTTTTGTTCATTTTTATACATTACGTGTATTTTTGTCTAGTGTTACTCTAGTATTTAAACATATATTGCATGCTTTGTTCATTTCAGTTGACTTTATTTCTTTAAATCAGTTTTTTTTCTTAAAGTTTGACTTTGTCTCATCTTTCAAATTAAATTTCACTAATAATCCACCTTCTGTATGTGTCTGCTGTCTGTTTTTGGGGCCGATGACACAGTATATCTACTTTGTTCTTTGAAGCAATAAATATAAAATCATTTTAATTGTCAGTGTTCCTTGTTTTTAAGAATTATAGACTATAGATTCTTTCTGCTACCAACAGTTCCGTCTTTAACTTTATCAAGTCTCGGGTTCACGTTTTGTTTCAGGTTTCTGTTTGTTGTGCTGAGTTTAGTTTTCTCTTGTGTTCTGTGTTAGATTCATTTATTTCCTCTGCTAGCTGTGAACCATTTCTTTTTACAGAGCAGCCTCTTTTCAGTCCCGGTCATGTTACTGATGTGGATGTTTCCCTCAGGCTTCAGCTTCTGCAGGAACAGAATGGAAGCTTGAATAAAACAGCAAGCTGGACACTTTACACTTTGAAAAGCCCTAAACTTTACACTTTGAGCGAGACGTGTAAAGTTGAAGGATTTTCTGACCATAAAAATTGAGATTTTTCACATGTTGACTCTTTTCATGCATAAATAATCGGCAACAATTCATAGCAAAACAAATTCTTGAATATGTCAGTCAAAGTGTCATTTTACCCTGTTTGTGATTTTGAATTAAAAACAAAGACAACACAGGTAATCCAAGGCTAAGTGGAATATTAGGAACTGAGCTTCACTGGTTCTGCAGACTGTTCTAAATCAAAACACTGGATAACTATAGAACCTTAATTTAGACACATTTTTCTTCCACTGAAGTCTTATTCTACACAGGATGCACACACACATACACCATTCTACTTTGCTGTGATTCCTTTTGCATTTCTCTGTTTATTATCACCTCATTCTCTGCTGATGGCTTTGGCTGTGATTGGCCCATAGAGGCTGATGTGTGAAGTAAACAAGTTAATTATTAATCCTCATAATGAATTATACAAACACATTGTCTTCATCTGTCAGCTGACGGAAAACAAAGTCATTTTTTATTCTTTGTCCGGTGATATTAAAAAAGGAAGAATGATTGTGTTGGGTTCAAACACACACACACAGGAGATAAACGTATTTTTCACAGCTGATTAATTAGACAGAAAACCTTTCCAGTGTCATGTTTGCCACCTCAGAAAATAGTGCTTAACTTTTTTTCAGTTTTATTAAAGCAAACAAAACTTTTGGGGGTTGCACTTTCTATTTTTTATACAAAAACTTAATGTTAGTTTTAAAAGTGGCAGATAAGTCCTGATTATTGTCCTGCATCTTCGGTCTCTAGTCAGATCTTTGACCTTTCCTTAATCTCCTTGAGCTTCCTGGGGACACTGAGCTGATTGTCGGAGTTCTGTTTAACATGATACATGCTGCTAATTGGCATTCAGGTTAACACGCCTCCCTCGTGCCCCCGCTCACGTCCTATCAGATCAGTACATCATCTTTCAACTGACTTTTTATTGTTCTAATCTGCAGCAATTGTCAGTTTTCCAGAAGTTTTATACTGACCTGTTAGAATAAAAGCTTCTCTGATTTATCAACATTTATCTGTTTTTTACAACCCCAATTCCCAAAAAAAGATGCTACAGTATGTAGAATGTAAATTCAATCAGACTGCAATGATTTGCAAATCTTAAAAAACAATCCACAACAATTCCCAGTAGAGCAAAAATCAAAATCCAAATGTTGAAACTGAGCCATTTCAGCATTTTGTAGAAAATATGAACTCATTTAGCTTATTTTGAATTTGATGACAGCAACTGAAACTTTTTCCCATTAGATATTTTATTTTATGGCTTTTATGCAACATTTACACATTTCTTAAGTTATCCTATATGAAAAAAGACGCTTTCCGGCTTATTTTAAGTGTTTTTATTGTTCTTTTAATGTTTCTTTCAACACTGGATCATTATTTCTTATTACTTATTTAGACAGAAAGAAAAAGGTTTTATTTTTGCTTTTCTAACAAATTTGATAGTTAACAGGTAAATTTATTTGATTCTGCGTCTGAACAAAGTCAAACTGCAGTTTAAAAGTTAAACTATTATCAACACCTTCCTGCATCCCAGTGTGCCCCCGAGTTCCTCTTCTCTATTCTCTCTGTTCACTCTCCTCTGCAGCAGCTTGCATTCATTCACTTTATTGTCAGCAACTTTTGGAAGACTCGTTCTGTTGCACATGAAGGAAAAGGAAGAAATACAATTCTCTTCAGCAGTGACTCAGAACCAACCCCTCCTTTTTTTTTTATTGTTCTATTTCTGACTCCGTCTCTCTGCTGAGGTACAATGAAAAGTGACTCATGTATGATTCACGGAGTCACTGATCATGGTTTTTTGCTCGTGTTCGGTGCGCCACTCATCACGGAACGCAAATAGCATTAGGGCATCATGGGGAAAAATAAAAACACACTTCTGTCACTGGGGGTCTGCAGTAGCGTTTGATGTAGCTTGTTAAAGTTCCCTGCAGAGCGAAAAAGAATAAAAAATTAGACGTGTTCTTGAAATCGGCTCCATGAATCTGCTGTTGTTCTTTATTTTTTTATCTTTAGATTTAATGAATATTTTAGTCGTCCTACATTTCACATCATGAAAAAAAAAGACTTGAAAGGAAATCTCTGGAGGTAAAACGGCATTTTCTGTTCAGCAGACAGAAAATATGCAATCATAAAATTGTACAAAAAAAAAAAAAAAAAAAGCTGTTTTATGTTAAATTTGGTAGCTGAATGTTGGAACTTAACATGCGGTCCATAGATCTGTGAATGCAAGTGACGAAATAAGTAACAGATTCCCCAGTTTGTATTTAAAGTTATAGACTCACCGTTTTATAAAACATGTTCTTTATAGTTTGCATTTATCTTTCTACTATCTTTATTATTAACATTCATAAACAGTTTTCTGTTTATTGCTGTTGAACGTCTGCACAGCCCATAAGTAACCCCCCCCCCCCGTTGTTCATGTTGCATGGACTGGTAGATGACTATTTCCCACATTAAAAAATAGCTCCTGCTCATGTGTGTGTTCATGTTGTGCAGGTCCTCTGATGTTTTTCACCTTCAGAAATGTTCAATTATTCAGCAGTGTATTGTTTGGCTCCAGTGGAGCAGCTGTCACCAACCACATGTGCATAAATGCGTTACGTGTTGGCTTCCTGCTGTCATGGAATAAAAACAAGCTTCAACATATGGGACTTGAGTTTAGAGTATCTTTACATATACGTGTATGTATATATGTATGTATGTGTGTGTATGTGTGAGTGCTCCTCTGCAGGGATTTTCCTTGAGTAACTTTAGTCTTTTTTTTTTTTTCAAACTGAGTTCCCTAAATTTAATTTCACTGAAGGAAACTCTGTCTAAAGTAAAGGAGCTTTAGCTCGAGCTCTTTTCTGTCATAACAACATCTTCACATGATAAGTTGGGAAAATCACATTAAGCTTCTTAAAATATATCCTGTTTTCAGAAGGCATTCTTTGCTTCATTCATTCATTCATTCATTCATTCATTCATTCATTCATTCATTCATTCATTCATTCATTCATTCATTCATTCATTCATTCATTCGTTCATTCATTCATTCATTCATTCATTCATTCATTCATTCTCAATAAATGTAAGTACCTGGTTAAAGGTACTAATTCATATGAGCCTCCTGTGTTTGCATAAGTACAGATTTGAAATCACTTATGGTTGAATTAAATTTAAGGAAAAATATAAATTGTTTCAAACTTTATAACAAAGAGAAAACTTTATTTGACATTTAAATACTTTTATTACTGCAAAGGTTAAAAAAACTAAATGCATACAATGAAACTAATTTACCTTCCTGTAATAGAAGATCTGCTTGTGTTGGTTAATCATGTAATTTTACTTGTGTACAGCAGTTAGAATATAAAATACTTACGCACAGAAATGAATAAATGAATAAACGCATGAAGCAAACTTCCTGAGGCCTTTTAAAATGTCTTATTGTCAGCAAAAGTTTCTGCTTTGGTGGTGATTTTAGATCTTGCTGCTCTGATTGTTTCATATTAACAAGAGGTTTTGCCATAATTTTAAAATATTGTGAATTATTATCAGGTTGATTATCAGGTAGTTGTCTTTGAATATCTCTGAAAAATGTTTGATTCCTCATTGGTTGCTAACTTCTGAGTAGAGCTGAAGTCCTGAATCAGGGACTCACTGTAAGAAAAAACTGAATTGCTGCATCAGTGGGTGTTACGCTGAGCTAATACATTCAAATGAGTTTGCCTGAAGCTAAAAACATTAGCATCAATGGACTCAGTAGTAGTTTGAAGCGGCATCAGCCACATTTGTAAAGTCAGTTTTTGGTGAGGTTTTCAGAGTACAGAGATTACAGTGTTGATGTGAAGTTTCTGCAGATTCTGTCTTTTAATATTTCATTGCTAGAGGTGCTTGACTTCATCTGGTATTGTTATTTACTTGTATTTAATTTGTTGCAGGTTTTCTTATTTTACATTTTTCAATACATATTTTTTCAACTTTGAAAACTGTGAAAATTTTAAATACTGGCTATTCACAACAATTAAATACAATCAACTCGGGGTTAGAATTCAGCACACAACTTGCAGGTAATCCTGGTTAAATCCTGCAGGTAATCCAAAGAAAAAAAGTCTAATAAAGATCAAAGATAGGATTTTATGTAAAATTCTTTGAAACTCATTCTTACATTTAATCTTTATAACATGTTTGAAATGTTTAAATGTCTTTTTTTCTCTTAAACTCTCCAAATAACTTCATATATAATGTGAAGCACTAGACTTGCCTTGTTGTTTTTAAAGGTGGAGTCCTAACATACTTTAACTTCACATGTGCCAACATCAGGTTACATAAAGTTGAAGAGCTGCTGCAGCCTTTTGTATTTGTTGCCACGCGACAGTGTCAGATGAACACTTTGAGCTGTGTGGATACAATACGTGTGTGTTTTTTTTTTTACACTGTTCACACATTTAAAGTGCTAAATAATTTTGTTTGTTGGTAACAAAATGCACCGTAAAATAGGAGACTGCTGTGACTGACTGCACAATCTAAGTATCACATCTAGGTTTCGTTTTCTTCAACATAACTCAAGTTGTCAAAACACGTTGTTACATTTCTATCAAAGTTAAATCAAGTCAGTGCGGAATATTTATGGTTCAAATGAATGAGCTGCCTATTAAAAATGTTCTTTTGTAAGCTTCACTTCACTCAGTAATTATTATTTTCAAAATTAAACTCAAAGATACCTTTTAATTCATGTTTAAATTTGTGATTATTGAAGCTTTAGAAATGGCAAGATATTTTCAGCATTATAATTAATTCTTTTAATTTATAGAAAATTTGAGCTCTACTGGAATGCATGTGCAGATCCGATTGGGCTGCCCAGATTTTTCCACGTTGAATGAAATTTTCAGCTCTTACATAAAGTTTCTGATCAGCTCTTCGTGTTCTTCATCAGCAAGTTGTTGTTTCATGGTGTTTCTGTGTAAAATACCGACTCAGCAGCCACCCAGCAAGACAAACATTCAGCTCATTTCAAGCATCCTCTAACAAACTAATGAGGTCGTTAGGAAGGACAGGGGGGATAAACAGCTTTGGGCTGACAGGACGCACGCAGTATGTGTACATTTGCTGTACGTTTTCTTGATTAAACAGAAACATCAATGTATTATTAGTATTCATACGATTAAAGATCCAATTTAAACACAAGATATAAACTCAAAAAATTCATTGGAAATGCAGCTACACCAGTTTTCAAGCTCAAGCCTTGTTAATACTGAGGAACAGGCCACACCCACTGCTGTTGATGGTATGAAAACACAAGCTACTTTTCCCCAGTTTAGGAAATCTGCCTATACATAATGTTAATACAGGAAATCTTTATCTTCTAGATCCACAACAAGAATTTGTTACGTGACAGGATATAAATCAAGGACTCCAAAGTTAGATCAGAATTTAAGATGTGAGCCACTTGAAATGAGGAGTGTTAATTAGAAGTCCTGGTCATTCTGACGCAGAGATAACACCAGCAGACTGGTTTCACATTCAGGTGGGGTGATGAACAAAATAAAAGGAATATTTCTGCCTTGAAGTTTGCCAGAGGGATCTTAAAATTCAGTTAATGAAGCACCAATTTGCAATGAGCATCCTCACATTTAGCTTAGCATTAGCATTTTTCCTCTTCGCAGTGATTTGAAACCTTCTTCCTTCACTTTATTGTCCCATTTCTTCCTCTTTTTTGTTTCTTTCTTTCTTAATCCTTCTGTTATGAGAACAGATGGAGACCATCTGAGGAGGATGATTAGAGGTCAAAAGCATTGCTGCCGTGGTTACTGTCTCCCAGGTAACAGCATCTCTACATCCTCTTGTCTGCCCCTCTTTTCCATCCTCATCTAATTCCCAACTTTTGCTGCTTCTTTCGTGTGTTTTCTCTTTCATCTATGTGTCATTTTTCTTTTTTTTATGAAAATGAGATCATTGTTTGTTTGTTTGCAGAACTACAAAAAATGTTCTGGATAATTATTTAAAAAGTATAGAAGGGATTTACACTAAGTGTTTATCTATGTGTTATTCCAGGATCTTATTTATGTCAAATTCTCTCTTGTCTGTGGGTCTTTTTCATTTTTCATGCTAGTTTATTGTTTCATTTCTTTTCACCTCTCTTGACATACAGTCTTAATTATCTGCTTCTTTTTGCCTTTCCATCCTTCAGTATTTTAGTCACCTATCATTCAAACCTCTGTCTTCTTTTGTTCCTTTAGATTTCATCTTCCTTCTTATTTTAATCTTCCTTCTTCTCTTGTACCTGTGTGTTTTCCTCCTGTTTCTGAGTCTGCTCTGCTAATGTGTCTAAGATGGCAGTTGATTGCACTCAGTTCAGTAATGGAGCAAAGGAGTCATTTTTAATTAGCAACAAGGTCTTCTGTAACAATCAATACTCTGGTACCAGAAAACCACAGTCTTCATTTTACAGCTAATTCTAACTCACTTTTTAATGTTGTCTTATAATATGTTTTTAATAATTTTACATTTTGTAAATATATTGACATTTTTGTCATATTTTTAATCATACAGATTTAAATTACAAAATGTTGATATATTTTAGACAATTAAATCTATAGTCAATGTAGTCAACTAAAATATAAAATGTTAGGGTTATGCATCTCTAAATGTACCTGTAAATGATTTAATTAATATAGACGTCTAGATATATAATATTTGAGATTTGACTGCACCACATACAGAGACACAGACTAAATCTTATTGAAAACAAAAAAACAATCTAATTGTCTGACTTTTTTCTAAATGAAAAAAAAAACAATAACAAAACAACAGACAGTCTTACGTCACCTTGGCCAGATTGCACTATTGCCGGGTTCACACGGCAGGATTTTCATTCCGACTTTGCTCGGATTTTGCCCTGACGGCTCTTAAAATAATCCTAACCGATACTCCTGCTGTGTGCGGTGTGTTAAGAGCGATCAGATTCGCTCACAAGGACGTTGGATCGCAGATCGGGGAAATCCAACAAGTTGGATTTTCTTTGCCCGACGTCACAGCATGTGTGGTGTGTTGCGAGGAGAACCGAGTATGCAGCTCAGTGCAGCATGTAGCCAATCAGAAAGCGAGGTGACAGGAGGCTTCTTCTTCTTCTGAGGTTTCGTGTCGTTTGTCAACCCGAAGTCACACAGATTTTGTAAGGTTTCTGAGTTTTGGGGGGAAATCACATCCCTGTGGTGAGTGAAATCGCTTCATGTGTGATGTGTGGCCACATGACGTGATGAGACATCACATATGGAAGGTTGGATTTTTTTTCAGTGTGTGTGCGGTCTGAAACTCCTGTAACGTTGTTAAAATCCTGCCGTGTGAACCAGGCTTATGATGGTGATGATGAGTTAAAGATTTTTATTAAATCACATCACAGAGTTCATTTGGCTTCAAAGTGGGTATAAAAACTATAAAGAAAACAATCCTGTCTCAAATTTAAACACTTCTGCCAATTTGTACACTTGTGTTTTAGAAGAACTTTTGACACATTCTGCTGAGATGTTCTCACTTCCTGTTGTCAGCTGAAGTCTCCTGTCACCTGTGTGAAATGAAGGAAAAAAAGAGACGCCTAACACATTTCTAAAAAACATTTGTCAATTTTTTATTAAAATCACATTAAAAATTCACTCACTTCTTCAAGTCAGTGATGTTAACTCAGCATGACAGCTGGTGTGTCTTACAATACACAAGTTGTAAAAAAACTATTAGCTTTAGCTTTTCTACCTCTGCATAGTTTTCAGAAGGTCCAAACGTCTTGTCATGTTTGTGTTTTTACGGATTCTGTCACCCTATTTTTGTGATATTTAAGGTAAAATGGGCCAAAAGCCTCTTTATTTCCAGATCTGAGTGTTTCCATCTTTCATCTTTCAGCTTTAGCTTGAGGGGACAGTACACAGAAGTACAGTCTTACTGGGGTTAGGGTTAAATGTGTTCATCATCTAATAGGAGATCAGTAAAGATTGGATATCTTCCCCTCCCCCCACCCCACACCCCCCAACCCTCTTTCATAATGCAAAATTGGGTCTGATTGGATTCATTCTTTTGTCAAATGTTATAATCTAACTTTAATTCATTGATAAAACTGTCAATATCAATCAGAAAAGTGTCAGTTCTCTTAACTTAGCTTTATTAATTCATCTGGAGATGAAAACAATGAAATAAAATATTCTGTCAATTAAATTATTAGATTGATTTTCAGATCAGATGTGTCCCAGCTGGATCCCAGTCTGATCAGCGTCAGCGCTTCTGGATCTCAGACCTGATAAAGCTGCTGAGCAAACAAATTGCACATAACTCCTCACTGTTGTGAAACACCCCTGAGGAATATGTTTCAGTTGTGAGGTGTTGGTTAAATGTGGTTATTTGATAAGTGCGTGTCTGCATGCTTCGAATATCTAAACCAGCCTGAGTAACAGAAACACTGTCTGTGCATCTGGGCGCAATCAGTCATGAATGTGAGCTGTCAATCAACAAATGAGGATGTTGGTCAATTTTTGTGGTAGATTAGACACAGCTGCCTGCTAATTTAAAAGATGCAAGAGCAGTCAAATAAAAGATTATGAAGAAATATTCCTGAATATTTTTACTGAAGTGCACTGGTGGAATCTTTGCCTGTAAAATGATCCTGATTTGGGTTGAAGCCATCACCTGATAATCAGGAAGATTCAATGTTTTTGTTGTGATTGTTGGTGGCATTAATTGTACTTGCTGTGATTATTTTATCACAAAATGTTTTACATCAGTAGACTCACAGAATCTTGGTTTTCCTAATGTGTACATGTATACACAGAAAGTATGCGTATAGCTTATATTCCCTTCATTCTTTTTATGTCTGACATCGAAGGCTTTCTTTACTGAACTGATAAAGGCAGAAAGGCAAATGATTTCTTAAGAATTTTAGAACACTACACGGTAGATCATGAATAATAAAGAGTGTGAATTTCTTACTTGTAAAACCAGGAGCAGCAGTTAAAGTAGAGCCATTAGGGATGTATGAACTGCAGTAATCCAACAGCGTAAAACTCTCACTGTGGAATCAACCGCAGGTCAAACAAAATATATTGAATTCCTACCACAAAGACTGGTTTTTAATCTCTGAATGTAGAATAGAGGTTAACTTTATACAGGCTGAAATCCCATAAGGTGCCACAGTGATATAATTACATTGATCTGGTAAACTGGAGATTTGTAAAAGTTTTTTTTTTGACAAAAATACTTTTACTGCTACTTTTAAATAGTCAGTATCAACCTCCTTTATTACAACCTACTCAAAATAGCAAAAAGTAACTTAATAACCAATAAAATAGATTTAATTCAACAAGTGTTTGGTGTTGTTTGGGTTTCCATGGTGATTAATTCCACCTCGTTTTTGTGTGAATATGAAGGTCGTGTCATTCACATGACAAAAGATTTATTTCTCTACTTGAAAGGATTCTTATCTAATTTGTTGGAAAACTCAAACCATCCATCTGTTCTGCTTATTCATACACAGGTCGCGGGGTCGACAGGTTCAGGAAAGAAACACAGATATGCCCCTCCATCACCCCAACAACATGGTCCAGCTCCTCCTGGGAGATTCCACAGTCCAGAGGATACATAATCCCTCTTGTGGCCCTTCTATGTCTTTCCGGGGGTCTTCCTCTCAGGGCAACGTGCCTAGACAACATCCAGGTAACCAATCAAACCCCATCAGCTGACCCCTTTCAGTGCGGAGGAACAGCGGCTCTACTTTAAGCCCCCTCCTCCGGTTGATGGAGCTTCTCACCTTATCTTTGAGGCTGAAACCAGCACCTTTTAGAGGAAGTCTGAGTCAGGATCCAGATCTTATGACCAGGTGAGGGTCTGAATGTATAGACAGACCTGTAAATCAAGAACTTTAACCTTTTAACTCAGCTCCTTCTCCACTATGACAGACTGAAGCAGCTCCCTCATCTCCTCCTCCATCTTGCCGTCAGTCATAAACAAGATGCTCAGACACGTAAAACTCCTCCACTTGAAGCAAAGACTCACCCTTTGATTCATGTTCAACACAAACCAAACAGACAAAAAGCAAAATGAGAACAACTCTGAAACTCTGAACGTCGAAAAAAAACGAAATGATGTAACATGAAGTAAAACCTCACAGATATAGTTTGGACAAAGCTCTTGAATTTATCTTCCTCACATCCTTCAGGCCTCCAAAGGAGAAATTTCTTGTCCTTTTATTACCTGAATTAACAAGGGATTTCATGTGCTCAAAACAAAGACGCTGCTAATTGACTTCCTAATTGCAGAGTTTCTGTACATGATTTCAACAAATTACACGGTACCAGTATGGCATTAAAGAGACTGTATGTTTCATACATTTCTATTAGAGCACGCCCACAGAGACTAAATTTATTTTAATGTGTAGAATAAATGTCCCTGTGTATAGACTCACCAAGTCTGCCATTAAAACCATCTCAGATCTAATCAGCAATCAGTCTCTTAATCCTACAAGGGCATGTAAAACACTACAATCTCACC
Organism: Pachypanchax playfairii; assembly: GCA_006937955.1. Lineage (NCBI taxonomy): Eukaryota > Metazoa > Chordata > Actinopteri > Cyprinodontiformes > Aplocheilidae > Pachypanchax > Pachypanchax playfairii. The sequence goes on from SSNP01000045.1 coordinate 337,071, forward strand.
TCATGCTCAGAAGGGATGTGAAAAAGGTGTAGAACAACTTTCATAATACAGAGAACATACTGTCGCTGTGCAAATTCATCACAAAGGAAAGATTTGCGGAATAAGCAGCTGCAAGCTACAACAACAAGCTCATAAAAAGAACAACTTGTTATCCAATTGGACAAAATCTGCCATGTTTTGCTCCAGGACATCAAGTGGAAAAGAAAAAAAACACTTTAAAAGAAGGTAATAGAGACTGAAACCCTGCAGTTCTCTAACAGATCGACACAGTCCAGCACACAGACTGCATTGTGTTATTTTTATTCTTTAACCTGCAGAGGATATCATCTTGATGTGTCATTGTTTTCACAGCAGTAAATTTAGCGCAACTTTATTCTATTCCAGGTGAGGTAAAAGCTTTCAAGTCTGAGTTTCTGATGACATTCAGCAGGTTGAAGTTTTATTAAAGGCAAGCTGGCACCCAGTGAGGGAACGCCTGCCAATCTCCTGTCATTAGAATTCACTGGCAGCATATGACGAGGCCATATGGGCTATTAACAAACCCAACCTCTCTACAGTCGGAGGGAGGGAAGGGGGAAAGAGAGATTGCGACCCAGCCATATGGAGGAGGAAGAAATAAAACTGAACAGAAACAGAGGTAAAGATGGAGGAATGGATGATTTGGCACCTCTTCAAGATGAGTCCTGTTAATTACAGATGCAAAGATGAACATCGGATGGTTGGAGGGATGGATGGATGGTATAAACGCCAGCGGAAGATAAAAGGTGGGACAGAATGGAGAGAAAAGGGAGGAAGAAGTGCTTCAGGTGGTGTGATGCCCCCTGTTGGAGGCGGTTAATTAGCTCCCAACAGCTGATGCTGTTCTTGCCACGCTCAACAGGAAAGACTCCTCGGTCACATAATACCATACTGAAATGACAGAAGTGAAATGATCTCCAAAGCAATTTAAAAAACTGGACATCTTGTATGTTTCACACTTTATAACAAATCTACCATCAGGAATCTTACAGAAGGTTTGGGACGGAGTTGATTTCACAATTCCATCGCATAAGATGATGTTACACATTCTTTGGAGTTCTCTTGAATTTAAAAGATTTTAATGTTAGTAAAAACATTCTGACCTGATTTTTTTACCCACTGATGTTAAATCCTGAGGCAGAAACGAGGTCAGCTGTAAGTTAAACGTTGCTCACTGTAGGATTTTTAACATCAGCATTGACTTGATTGATGTGCTCCGAGAGTCACTCAGAAACTGCAGAGTGGAAATCTAAAGTGATTACGACTCAGTGACTCACCAGAACTCAAGGACAAACTGCAGTCAAATAAATTATTACTCTTTTTGCTGACTGCTCACCATCGAAACGGAGAGCCAATTACAGGGTAATCTGACAACATGCAGACTTTTACAGCAGGTTGTTAATGAAGTGTGACACCAGTAAGCTCACTGTAAAAAGACACCACAAAGTAGAATGATCAGTTCCAGTCTCTTACTTGCAAAAGGCATAAAATATGCCCTGCTTATTATGATGTAAATCAGCTCATTAATTTACATTTAATGGAAAGAGAGAATTAAATCGATCACAGACATATTTATTAAGCTATACAAACCCAAAAAGCAATAAAAATATACAAGATTTTGTCCTGAAATCTGCTGCAGAGATTTCCAATAAAATCCTGCATTTGAACTTCAGTATTTAATGTAATTAATTTAAATTTGTCACTGCATCCACAGGCAGATTGGAAGTTGGATGCATATAATTAGGCTGATTTTAATTGTCCTATTTGTGTAAAATGTAAATAAATGTCATACTGCCTGAGTGTAGCATGTTAAAAGTTCAGAATATGTGGGGAAGTTGCGTATCTCCTGGAAACAAAAGGGATGTATATATGTAGAGGAATCTGTGGTGCGTAACTCATCTTTTCAGTTTATTACTTCTGAATTATTAGCTGACTAATTACACGGATCATTTCAGCTTCAGAGTTCTAAAGTTATGTTCTAGGCATCTGGGAAAATAATGGAAATGACATGCATACCGGGGGTCAGGCAGGGCACAACAATTAATTTCTGTTAAGGTTAATGAGGTCATGTTTGTGCATTCCTTTGAACTGTGTTGCCGAGGTTAGGTTTTAATTACTTTATCTACCTTATGCAAATTAATGAGACAAAACAAAGACATTATGCTTTATATATATATATATATATATATATATATATATATATATATATATATATATATAAGATCTTTGTTTGTAACATAGTTTAATTGCAGTGAAATCATCTGCAGACTGGAAGACTTATGAAGCAAACGTCTGTGCAGCAGCTGAGTTTTGGAGCCTCTGTGGAGCGACGTGTCACAAGCAGCAGCCAGTATCATCAGTCAGACAAAGAAATGGATGGAGGGATGGTGTCTGGGATAAAACTTTTGCCATCTGGACTGTTAACATGTCAGCCTGCAGATGAAAGAAGGAGCAAAACATTGGATGCAAACCACTGAGAAAGTGTGCTCACTCAGCCGTGGTCAGATGTTTTAACCCAAACTATTTCAACTACAATGTGAATTCTCTGTTTTTGTTTTTGTATTTATTTTGTCTCTATAAGCTTTTTTCTCACAAACACATGCTCATTAAACCAGATAATGCTAGGATTCATTAGTGAAACAGAAGAAGAGATTTTTCCGACATGTGGAGGAAACATGTTTGGCATGTTTTCCAACAGGATGACAACATTTGGCTCAGAAGAATAAAATTGGAGAAGCCAAAAAAAACCAAAAAGAATCCCAACTGGTTTCAGACTGACAGGATGAGGAGCTGCTCTGTCAATCCATGTTTAATTTCTCTGTTTTTTATTCATCTATCATCTTGCCATCAAAGCATGCACTCAATGTAGATGAATGGGCAATGTCTTATTGCTAGATTTCCACTCTGTGATAAGTCGAACACGCAAATGGCTTTTGTCAGTTTATAATCTGCAAAATAACTGTAAAAGAAACAAAAACAACTAAGAAAAAATAATCTGAGCAACTTGCAAAATCTCTATTAGAATCTGAACAAAAACTGACAGTAAGAAAAAAAAAATGTAATCAAGGAAACTATTTCTACAGAAAAAGTGTTTAGATTTACAAAATATGGCTCATCATTTAAATGAGTGGCCAGTTTTTATTAATCTTGTTCATCATATCTGTCAAAAGTCAAAAACTTTGCAAAGATACCAAACAGTGATTTTTATTTTTTAACGTAGCTATTAATTAACTCATAATGATGCACTTTCTTCAAGCCACCGTACCTATAATCATTATTCAAGACTCATTCAGTGGCTTTGTTTAAAAATAGCTAATGAAGGAAAAGCAGAGAAACTTTACGTGACATGAGTAGCAACATCAGCCATTTATCTGTTTTATTTAATAACATGTCTGCAGTAATGCAGCCACTGACAAAGAAACAGAAAAGCCTCGACTGGTGATCAGTCACAGTGTTTCATTATTTCATTATCGAATACGCTGTGAGGATAATGGGATCAGATTCTCCGTTTTTCCACATGTTATGTGAAACAGAGGAGGATGAAGCTCGCTGGGTCAGTAACTCAGACAGCAGGTCTCAACCCAATCCTCTTTCTCACCAACAGAAGCCCATTTCCTGTCCTCCTCTTCCTCCTGCAGAGCAAAGGATGAAGGAAGAGAAAGCCATCTGTGGAAGATGTGCATGCTGGGAGAAGCAGATTGTAGGGATGGAGGAATGGAAGGAAAAGGGGAAATAATGTGGGGTACAGATGACAGAAGCAACTTAAATACTGTATTGATCTCCTTGCAGTGAGGAGACAGTCCTCCCTAACTGGATCACCGTGCAGTCTGAAACCTCTTCTTTAGGTAAAATTACTAAATCCTAATCAGAATGAAACATATGCAAGCATAAATCAGTGAAAAAAGGAGCAGCGTCTCTGCTGGAACATCTGCCTGTTCGTAGCTGACCTGCTAAATCTGCTGTTCATTGGCTCAAACCAGGTCTATCATCTATAATATAAGCAATCCAGCAAATATTTATCAACCTTTTACCACCGACAGTGAAAAACAAAGCAGTTCAATTGTCCGTCAGCCAGCGTGTTACCTACAGGAGATTTTGTATTTTGGTATTGGTGCATCTGTTTTACATTTAAATTCAGTGAGAAAACTAAACAAAGACATTTTCATTCACCCAGTAATTCTTTTCATTATATCAGCTGGGATGATTGTCTGTCAGATCAAGAACTCTTGTATCATATTTGATGAACACCCCCCTCTCACATCACAAGTACACAGTTTGCTGTGAATATATAACTCCATTTCTTGATATTGTGACCCGATCACATGTATTATTTATTTTCTCTATTATTTTCCCTGTGAACTCGTCCATTACAGACATCAAGGATGATCGGCTGGAGTTGAAACTGACAAATCAAAGAAAACTAAGAGGGTTCAGCAACTTTCTTTTTTATCCTTTCTTATCTTTCTTCAGTTTTTTACTTAATCCCTTTTTCCTTCTCATTTTTTTTTTACCTGCAGCAGCTCCATAATCACATATTCTTATAATTATCAATAGATTCTTGAAGCCAGCTCATTTTGTGTCAATAAATAAACTCCCTACAGGTCTGGAAACAGCCAACCTACCAGTGCATCACGTTATTCTGTGTTCCAACATGCTCCTCCAGGAAATATGCAAATTCTCTTATTTACTCGCCTCTCTTCTGACCCCCAGCTGCCTAAACCTGTGACTGAGCTCTTTGTTTTGAAATTAATCTTTTAGTTTTATTAGATGCCCCTGACACCATTCTTCAAAAAGGTCTTTTGAGAGTTTCTTACAAAAATATTAGAAGAATTAAAATAAAAGAAGAATTGTTCCAGACACAGTGAAATTTCGATGCTTTACAGCTTTAAACCGCATAAAAAGAGGACATATAGAAAAATGAGTCTGCTTTATTCAATAAGTAAAAAAAAAAGAATTGCTGGGAGTTACAGCGTAATGTGTTCATGATAAGACAGATATTGTAGATGTTTAATAAAGATTACTCAGAAAGGTTACAGCTGAAAATGTGTGAAATGTTTGAATCCCTGCTGTCAATCATTTTTGTAGTGTGGAACCACTAAAATGGCAAATTTAAAATACTACTAACTACAAATTGGACAAATATCCATCATTGTGACCTCAACACTGAGCAAACTGTGACTACAGTAACTCATAGCTGTTTATCTTAAATCATCCAAAATACCATAAAGTCAGAATAACTGTGCCAGTCAGACAGTTTAATCTGCTTTCTCCCTTTCAGTTGACCACAGGCCCACATGCAGACAAGCCACATGCCTCTTGTTATGGCCATTCACAACTGACAGCACCGCTCCATGTGCTTGAGAAATCAGCTGTGTGCTCCCGCTCTAACAGCCTACAGCCTCTGAAATACCTCCTAAATCATTGTCACATGATCCGCTCCTCACAGGGTGTAGCTGTCCGCTGATACTAAAGATGAATAGGATGATAAAACACCAGGCAGGGTTGCTTTTAGTTTGTCCCATTGGTCTCGGGCAATTTAGGAAAAAAAATGTTTCAAGTCTAAAAGTCATTTTATCATTAATAGTATTATTAAAGAGAATGCTGCAACTACACAAGCTTTCTTATTTTACTCTTTACAATGGAGAAATTTCATTTTAGAATAAAAAACAGAAAAGAGGTTTTTATAGTGGATCAAAAGAAACCCGTGGATGGGAGTAGACTGGAGAAAACTGATATATCTAAGAGGAGCTAAAGTCAGAGATAAATGTATGTTTGCTGTAAACAGATCAAGGAACTGGCTGCAGCTTTACTGTGTTTAATCTGCATCTGTTTTACCTTCAGGTACCCACTGACGCGCTCACACACGCCACTGCTGCAGCATAATTTAGTGACTCTCATTTAGAGCTCGCTAGTAATGACTGAACATCATATGGATTCACACACAGTTGCTGCAGACTGATCCAGTTCCCGCCAGCCGCCACAACAAACACAAGTCACACACACGTGCATTAAAAACAATGGCACTAACACACTGGATATGCACACAGTCAAACGCCATCTGCATGACCATATGTCAGTTTCAGCTCTAAACACAGGCACATACACACACTCCTGAGACCAGGTGTAAACAAGCCTGTCTCCCAGCAGATGTGTTTTCTGTCACTCTGCATGTCGTTCTTCCACTAGACCGACTCTGTGTCTGTGTGTGTCTGTCGGTGTACATAAATCTTTGAAGGCGCTGTCTTCAGTTTCAGACCTTTTACCACCACTTTAAGTTAAACTTCTTTGAGATGTTCAGGGACCAATTTTTATTTCAGATTTATACGATGAGCATGTGAGTGAAGTAGTAAAAGTCCACACAAGCTTTGACAGCTTTTGACAGACGGAGAAAAGCCAATCTCTGTCTGTTGCTGAAATCAGCTGTAAATCAAACGACAACGAGCGTACAGACAAACATACACAGTATTTACTAAGTGAACTATAGCAACCAGTGTTGCACTTCTTATAAACTGTTATTTCACAATAAATGTGATCAAAAATACACATGGACTTCCAGTGATGCAACATCCTGTTGGATTCTCTGCTTCCCAGGCAGCAGTGTCTTTATTTTCTGATTTCTCAGTGGTTAAATCTGGAGCTGAAGGCTGACAGATGCAACTGATCAGGTGGGATTCAAAACTAACAAAAAGCTCTGCACAGCATGAGGCGGCGGAGCGGGGAGGAGCAGAGCATGCTGGGATAGGGGATTCTGCTTTGCGCCACGCTGTCAATCACAGAATGAGGGTTTTATTCTCACAGAGAACAACCAAAACCTTGAGACGGGATTGTACCACTGACAGCACAGGAATAACACGCTTACAGATACATTTATATTCATACCCACACAGGAGCTGCCAGCTTAAACGCACATGTTGAAATTAAACACACGTTCAAAAACTCAAACAAACATGAACTAACGGCTTCCACAGAGACGACAGAGGCTTCAGATTGTTTTCTTACACACACAATAGATATGTATTTTAATTATTTTTATTGTCCCCCAGCATTTTTGAAAACAAAGGACTCTTTCTGATATTGTCTAGAGCAGGGATTCCCTAAGTGTGGTTCGCCTGGGGGTGCGCAAGCTGCCACTAGGGGGAGCGCGAGGTGAAAAATGGAATGGCGGAAAAATGATAATGATGTAATGATAATAATTACAAAATACAGTGTTGTTTCCCCACACAATAAAGATACGTAAATAAATATTTCCTCTGTAAAATTTAAAACAATGACAATTAAAATTACTATTTAAAATGCACTTCATCTAGAAATGAAGTGTAGAAGAAGTTCTTCTTCTACTACTAGATAATTTATGTACGCACCTAGTTTGTGGCCTCTACTTCATTCATTTTTGTAAATATGCTCAATTGGATTAAAATAGTCTGAACCATCAGCATAATAACTAGCAAAACACAAACAGTCCCCAGTGGAAGGCTGCAGTAGGAACTTTGTTTCTAAGTGTAAAAAGAATCTTTCTGATTAAAAAATAAAACCACGTTATCATCATTATTATTTTAGTAGGTGGAACTTTTAGTTTCACACCTGTAATCCATCCTGTAAAGGAGTAGATGATGGAGATGTGTCATCAATCTTCACATCATGTTGATGTTCTCAGCAAAGTAGATGCTGGAGACTCATAAAAGACTTTGATCTTTAGAATGATTAATTAATGCTTGGATTTGAGTTTTGGTTAAACGAGTCATTTACATAATTTATTCTGGACATATTTTGATATTTGAACAGCATGAATATTAAAGCTGACACATTTCAAGCCATGCAGGTGGGTTAGAACATTAATGTAGCCTGAAACGTCCTTTTTTTCTCAAAAGAGGAAGAAAAACTAGAAAAAAAACCATTAAAATGTACAAATCTTTAATTGTTGTTGATCTCATCCTTGTTTGTTTCTTTATTTATTGTTGGCATTTAGCTACTCTCACTCTCAAATCCTGATTAAAAAGTTGTTAGCTATGTTTATTCAAATTTTTGGTCTTTTTAAGTGCCAGTAAAGTTTAATCTCAATGTGTTTTCCTTCCCTTGTTTCTAGGTTTGTTAGATTGTGTCCTTCTAAGCTTTTGGGGGGAAAGTTTGTTTGTTGGTTTTTGCTCTAATTGGATTTATGGTATAAGACCCGTCTTTTGCAGTGATTTTACTTGCAATAATAAATATGTTATATGAGAACAAACCTGATCCCGTCAGACATTTTGCCCATCCAGTGAGTTTGAGTCCTGCCAGCTCTCTTTTCAGTGTCATGACACAAGCTGAGTAAAGTCTGAAACTCCTTTTATTTATTCAGGATCTGTCGTTTGTTTGATTTACTGTCACTGTTGCATGATTTAAAAACAGGGACCAGTTTATATTGACCTTTTTGCTGGTTACTGTTCCCATGGTGATGAGTTAAAACTCGTCGGTCAGATTGACCCAGGCGACATTTAACGTCATAGGAGTGCTGAGAAATCACTAATGTTCTTGACATGGATGGATAGAGAAGCTCTTTTGGATAATTGCATCATGCTGCTGATTTAGTTTTCACATTTTTTCCATTTAGGCTGTCTGTGTCCCAAACATTTGTGTTCTCCCTCTGTGTTTATTTGCAGAATATGAAGAAACAAATGACATTTTTCATTAATGTTATTTTCTGTCATCATTTTCACAACCTGGGATTCATACAGATCATATTCTTATTGTTTATTCTCTGCAACAATATTCTGTGTACATGTGGCAGTTACTAGTTTTGTGCCTGTAAGATTTCCTTCACACGTCGATAACCCCACATTGTTCTCTATGACCTGCAGTGAATATTAGAACTTGGCTAGATCACATTAAAAGATGTGAAAATTGAGCAAAAAGGTAACGAGTGCGATGCGCATGCACATGTGTGTTAGCAGCATGTAGCTGCTAAATGGGATAACATCTTGTTTTAACCGAATTTCAGCAACATCTTGTATTTAATACTGTCAGAACCTTTTGGTCATATCATCCTTGTTAACAACCAAACCAAAAATCGGTGGTATGCTTTGTTATACTTGCACAATCAATGAATAAAAACGCAAAACTATCTATGTTGTTCATATATTACTATTTTTGGTATTATCTACATAACCTTCACAGATGTCAGTATCATTTTCAGAATCTGTAATGAATTCCGGACCAGAAAAATGTTTAAACAGTGAATGGACTTTGGAACCATGTGTAAATTAAGTAAAATGGTAAAGTACAGCAATCTGTGTTCTCGTAAACGTAAACAAAGATGACGTTGTTGCTCTAAATCTCACGAGATCTCACGAAGTCTCGTGAGAAAAGTGAGCTTAAAATGTCAGGCAAAAAATCTCTGGTAAATGCGTCCGTTTTGATGAATAAAATACCTTTTATTTTTGGTTGCTGAGGACTTATAGCCCCAAAAATGACATTGTTAATTGTGAAATATAGTTCCCTATAAGGCACAAGAGGTGGATTGCTACTAACTTTATTGGTATTTGTGTAAAATGCTTCAGAAGTGAAGAACTCCAACAACTTGCACTTTTCATAGTGCCCCAGCCCCACGCTCAGTATATTTACATGCAGCAAGAAAATTTTGAAATATTTCCTTAGTCTGACTGAAAGCGGACTTTTGAAATGCATGTATACACCTTGGCTTGTCTGACTAAGCTATCCAGATAATACGATTGTAAAATTGAATTTCTCTGCATGTAAATTGCCACTTTGAGAAGCAGAGCTATCTGGAGCTAAGCCCCGCCCCTTCAGGAAATGATGCGACGCTGAAGCTGTAATCAATAATGACAATATCATCGCCACAAGACTAAGATGTGTGCATATGACATGTAATGGCATCAACCAGTACAGTACAGTACAGTTGGTGGTACTTTGTGTGACGCAAACCGGAAGTAATACCACACGAAGGGTCCATGTTGCCACCTACTGGAGCGGTGGTGAGTGCACTTGTTTAAATAATTCACTTCTCAGAGTGACATGTAAACTCGGACCGAGCTCTCAACAGGGGGTAAATCCATTATTTCTGTTTCTGCCAATAGCTGGGTTTACTGACTTATACTCTCTTGAGCTGCATCAGAATACAGCTGAAAGCTTGAAGAACCCACTCTGCTAGCACAACGCCAGCCTAGGCATGTGACTAGCATGAGCAGTACATCCTCAAATTCTCTTCAGCCAAGAAATGAAGATGCACACTGGCTCAACGTCACAAATACTCTGCCATCACTACGCTCCCCACAGAACCTTAATACACTGTTACCACAATGAAAAACCTCCATGGCCTCATTACAGATGCTTTGTGCATGCTCAAAGCCATCATGGACCAATCAAGCTGCATCATTGTTCATGAAAAGCCCACTGTGTCCCTAATAAGAGCCTTAAAACCCTGCAATGACCCTCCAAAGACTCTGCAAAAACCACCCACCCTATGTAGGACACATCCGCCAATGCTGGAAGCCCCATTCAGAAAGGCAAAAAAATGAAATGATGACTAAAGTCAGATAATTTTCTGAGCTTGCCTCATATTAAGGTTGATTATTGGGCCATTTCTGGTCATTATTTTTATATTCATCATGTCACCAGTTACTGACACCCTAGAACGTTACCACTCTAACAGATTGTTTCTGTTTTAAGGTCACACATAACAAATCTTTTCTGAGTCCAGTTTAAAACTCAATTATATTGCACTTTAAATTAACTAGAAATTAAACAAAGATTTTGGATTTACAGGTCACTGATGTTTTAAAATGAATGAATAACACTTCTTGTTTTGCGAAACATAGGACTTTAGACTCTATAGAGGGATTTACATTCTGTGATGTTTTTGTATCATCTGAGTATCTGAGTTGTGTATTTTTTTCAGTTTTCTTTCTTTAGTTGACTCCGTAAGAATTCTCTGTGGTGGATATTTAAAACACCAGATAATTCAATGGTTAGATAATGTGTCTGTCAGGTTTCTCTCTGAGCCTCATCCTCTACAGGGTCATGACAAAGACCTTCGCGTTTCTTAATGAATCCCCTCTAATCTTCCATTTTTGTGTCAGGAAAAGTCTTGCAAAACCTCCTTTTGCTCCTTGTGTTGCTTCCAAAAAAACTTATCAGAGCTCTGAAAGCCTTTTGGAGTTTAAACCCTTCAAAAAGTGGCAGAATGAGGGCTAGCAGACAGATGGCATAATTTAGTTCCAAAATAGGAAACCCATTAACAGCAAGCTGGCTGATTTGTCAGTGGTGTCCAACTCACTCCGCCTTGATGACCTACGACCTAGTCCTTGCCTCGCTAATCGAATCGCTTCATTTTCTCATCCCTTGGTCTCATCAGACACACTTTCCCCAAGATGCTCATCTTCTTCTTCTCTCTGAATAACGCTGAGCAGAGCTAAAAGAGAAGTCTCATATGTGCCGGGCTTTGGGATTATGAGCACGGGTGTAAAGCTGTAGGAGGTAATTGGTTTTGGGAGGCTGGTGGAGGTGGTGGTGAGGCGGGGGGAGTTGGAGAGGATGTTTTATGAAAAGAAAACTCTCACTGGAGGCATGAAGTTTGTTAACTTGCTTTACTAATGGGGGTAAACATTGTCAGAATGGTTTTAAAAGTACTTTTCATGCCATCTCTACTGAATAAAATTAAGCAGCTGCATGAGGATGAGGGAATCAGTTTCCCTCATGCGAAGGCTGGATAAAACTTTAATGCTACAAATTACATTAAGCAAAAACGTATCCATGTCAGACACCATGTGTATGTTTTAAACATGGAGTACTTTTTCCAATCTGGTGTGAGTTAATAGTCTGCCAAAAATAATCAAGACATGAATATAACTGAAATATTTGGGATTTTAAACTGGTTTATTCAGTGTAACTGAATAATTGTTTCACTTCCTGCTTCTAATCCAGAAGAAACAAAACAAAGTAATTTAGATGTTTTGCCCTTTTACTTATTTTTGACTTTACAGCAACAACATTTCAGTTGCTGATGAAAGCTGATCAAATTGTTTGGCTGCTTTAAAAAAAAAAAAAGGTATACAATTCTTTATTTGTTATTTCGTTTAGCGTTAAAAATCATTTATCAATGAAAAATAGATATTTCTATTGTAAAACAATTAAAATATTACCGGAAGTCATTATTTAAATTAGTCGTAAATTAAACTTGAATATCCCTTAAGTTTAGAAACATCTGTGGCTTTTTTTGTTTTGAATATTTAGTCATGAACAGATTTTGGTTTGTCAAAAAGTGCATCAGACCATTTTCTGATATATCGGTTTTTAACTTATTTTATCTGCCTTTATATGAAGTCTTGTTCTTTCTGTGACTCCAGACCTCACAAAAAGAAGGGAACAGACATCAAACTATGAACCGAGAGTCTTAGTTTGCACCTAAGCTTGAAAAAGATCAATAAAGAGGCAGCTCAAGCCGGCTCTTTGATCCTCAGCTCCTCCCTGCCCCTCACTAGACCTTCAGATCTTGTTTAGGTTCTTGATCTTAAGCATATTCTTACCAGCGGAGTGCAACCAACATTTTTCTGTGATCCATGGTTTTAAAATTGATCTTCAGCCGCAGATCTGTTGGCTGAAGTTTAACAATTTTATGAAGCAGGACTTTGTCATCTGCAAAAAAAGAGGAATGTAATTCTGGTATTTCATGACTGGACTTATTCTAACTCTTCTATCCATATTTCTGTCTGGTTGTAACATTATGCAAAAAGTATAATCTCCATTTTTAGAGACATGGAGGAGAGCAGAAGCACAGTCAAGGGCTTACTAAAGGGAAATACTGTTCCTTTAAATATGAGAAATAATGTAAGGATGTAAAATAAATGTGGTGCAGTAAAACAATTTCCTTCTGAGATGCAGAGAAGTAAAAGTCCAATAAATCAGGAACTAGAAACACTCAAGTTAAATGCCAGCACAACAATATTTTTAAAATGTTCAGCATTTTCTCACCACTTTTAAGAACAGTAAATTTGTCTCAGTCTGGTTTTCTGTGCATTTAGGTGATAACGAATGTTGTGGATGTAAACTGCTCTAATCCGGGTTGTTTCTGACTCAACCCACTCACTGCTGTGTGTAATCTAATGTCCTGACTGATATGACAAGCTCCTGTCATCAAGCTCAGGTGTGTTTGTGTTTCCTGTCAGCTGTTGGGCAGATTTACTTTAAATCCTGCTTCGGTGTCACAGAGATTAACTTCTGTTCATCTCGCAGGCCAAGGAAACTCATACTGTCATGGAGATGGATGTGTTTATCAGGCGGCCGGCGAAACTAGATGTAATTTAATGTCAGTGTAAAATAAACTCAGCATGGTGCGGGAGGAGTTAGCTGTCAGAGAGAGTTGTGAGACTGACATTAGATATCAGGAACAGTCAAAAGCGTGAATTACTATAAAAGGAAAAATAAAGGAGATCCATCGAGACTCTTCATAAAAATGATTTGGCAGATATTAAAAATGACCTCAACATACAACATAAACATCCTGAAATGTTACATCAGAATTTATTACAACTTTTTTCAACCCAAAACAACAATCTTTGACTTGATATTTATATTTTTATTCATAGTAGTTGTTTAAGTATATGCTGTATCACAAAACATGCTTTGGGTTGAATCTATTGGGTAACATTAGCTTAATAAACTTGCATAGAAATGTAAATTTCTCTCTCTCCCTATGGGGTTCTACTCAATGATGACCATAGTGTTGCGTTAGTTGACTGATGACGGTGATGAAAGATCAGTGCAGTGTGATGAAGGTGACGATGATGATGTGAAGGTAAACGAACAGCCGGGTGACTATTTTTGAAAAATCCCAATCTGCGAAAGTCGAACCGCGAAGTAGCGAGGGATCATTGTAGATTTTAAGTTGTTTTACATGTGAATGGGACCTACAGCTGATGTGTTGTACTAGATCACAATGAGGTCACAGGATAGCATTTTATTAAAAATAAAGACTGTAAAAAAAACTTACTTCCTAATCATGTTTCCTCTTTACAAGATGATTTTTGACATGAGTGACTTGAATATGCCTGTTTTATTCAAATAAATAAACACTGTTTCTTTTATTAAAGAGTTAATTTGTATTTGTTGCAGAAAAATAATGTCATCAAATAATATCATACATTCATTTCAGACTTCACATTACTTGTTCTGTAAGGATGTGTATAAAAATGTGATGAGAAATATTTGTTTAAAACAATAAAAGCTTAAAAAGAAAAGGCACAAACTTTTCCATGGAGGAGCATTCAGTGCAGAAAGTTTTGGCTTCTTTCCTCCTCGTTCAGAAGTATTTTGGAGGGCTCTGAGCAGCGTTTCTTTCTTAAACTGTAACTTTTCCTTCCTGCCTGAACGAAGCAAACGCAGCTTCACTGACTGAAAATAAAAGACTGTAAACTCTGCTTCTCCATATTTCTGCAGCTTCTGACTCAGTTCAATGTGGCAGACATTTCTCAGCAGTTCTGCTGACGAGGGGGAACATATCACACCCAAATGCCACAACGGCAGCAGATCCCCTCCACCTTCATCAAACCACTGGTTCTCTTGCCTTATTTAAGCAAAGATCCATCTCTAGCTTTTCCTCCTGACAGCTGGGAGACAGCCTGTCATCCTGCCTGCCAGTACTGCAGACGACGACGCGTGACAAACTGAGATGGACACAAACTCCCTCTGCTGCTTTGTCTGAGTGAGCCGGTGGTTCTTTGTGCTCACAGCATATTTGAGGTGTTTATTCTCCACCGTGTTCTAAAAAGTCTGGAAATCTGACTCAAACCTTCCCCTCCGAAACTCACAAAAAACATTGACAGGATGCATGAAACTACAGCTTCGTGGTTAAAACTGTATCAACGCAAGATACATTCTTCCTAACAGATTTATACATAGACGTAAAGCAATATTTAAATTTCTACAAAGTTTATGAATTTTTTGCTGTTTGTCATGTTTGAAATCTACTCATTTTTATACCAATTAGCAGGTTTTACAATAAACTTAATAGATAATTTTCTTTAAAAACTTCTAATTGTTTGTTGAACAGAATAAACCACAAGAATTTTAACAACTTGGTAAATAAAAGTTGATTTTTTGTTTCAAATGGGAAACTGGGACCACTGAAGATTGAAAAACTGTTTTACATTCCCAATCAAAACAAAAACTCTTTTGCCTTTACATCAAAAAATGTTTAGTTTCATGACAGGTTGTCTTCTTTATTTTGAAGTAATCAGTCTATTGTGAAATAAAATTGCTTTTATTATATAAACCATAGTAACAGTTTAGACTATTTTAGTTAGTTTTTAGTTAGTTTTAATAAAGACGAGTCTAGTAAGTATTAATTCTGAGCATAAAGGTTTTATTGTGATCACAGGAAATGTTACACCCTAAACAACAGACTGATGATCTGCTCTTTGCATCGATAAAAATCCATCTGAAAATATTCATCCTCATATCAGCATGTAGATCAGCTCTGATAATTAATGAGTCCCCACTCTGCGGCTGCTATCTCTGCTAATTAACTGATTTAGTTGGATTCTTCCACCCCACCTCCATCCCCTTAATCATCAAGATACATCCATAGGGGAGGAGGAAGTGAAAAAAAAATGTAAACTATTAGAAATAAGAAGGCTAATGGAGTTGAAAGAGAGAGTGATCAGGAACTGGGAGGAGAGAAGGAAGGGAAGTAATTATTAGGATATATAACAAAACTAGAGAAACGGAAGGAAAATAAAGAATAGAGGAGAGAGGGGACAACGAGATAGGAAAGATAAGCAAACAATGGTGTGTGCAAGAGATCAGTCACTTCATCTATCCATCTTTTGGCAAAGCTCTAAAGTTTAGAGCTTTCTAAGCTTTTGGTTGAGAGTCTAAACCAAAAGGTATTACCTCACTGGCATTGAGAAAAGCAATTTATTTAATTTAATGGCAGTAATTCTTCAATAAATGAAATAATGTACATGTAGCAAGATACCAAATAGGCTAACATTTAATACCAGGACATCTCTGATCATAACAATCGACATATTTTAGCCCACCAAGCAACAAAAATCAGGCAATTTTAGCATCTTTCTTTATAATTTATGAAACAGGCTGGAAGCAAAAAAACAAGACCTTGCACTAATGAACTGCATATTTACAGGCACCTTCTGAAACAGTTTGGGAAGAAATATCTGGAAACTCTTCCTTCTAATATATTCTACCATAAAAAGTCTGCCTGACAACAGTTATTTTACACAAACAACTCTGCTATAAGGAATTATAATGTCCCTAGCCTCGATCCAAAAATCCTATTTAGCATATAGCACTTCTTGTCTTTGATCCTCTGGTGTCCTGACCTGCTTTAGATCCCGGTGAAAATTCCTTATTAGAATATCAAAGATAATCTATTTTACCCCAAAACTCATCTTCTAAGGGTTGAGCTGAGGAGTTTCCCCTCCACAATGGAGGAGTTTCCCTGAGGAGAGCGCTGCGAGCTGCTCTGCAGGGAAAGAACCAAACTGAAGAAAAACAAAAAGAAGAAGAGAAGAAGTTGACAGACTCAGGGTCTCACGTTAGAGAGGAAGAGATTTTACACATTATGTTTAGAAGTTTATTGTTCAGGATAATTAAGAATAACTGCAGCAACTTCTGCAGAGTCAAAGGTCAGAAACATTACTCTGAGCAGTGAAATCAAAACTAATAAGTAAAAATCCAACAACAATGAAAACAATGGAGAGACTCAATGTGGCACAAATGATCACATGTACCTAAGAATGAGTTCATGTGGCAATTTTTGGTAAAAATGCAACAAATCAGACACTAAGATATTGAGGAGGCAGTTATGTGCTTGTTGCTTATCTTTGGTGAAGAAAGGGAGAGGCCTTCAACCATATAGGAACACAGTTCCCACAGTTAAACATGGTGGTGGGAGCATCATGCTGTGGGGCTGTTTTTCAGGCACAGGGAGGCTTGTTCAGGTGGTATCATGAAAAAAGAAAATTACGTTGACATTTTGATGGAGAATATGCAGAAATATGCTCATAGTCTAGACTTGGGTCGTCACTGGGTCTTCCAACAAGACATTGACCCAAAAGATACATCAAAATTACTCCAGCAATTCCTCAAGGATACCAAAACCAAGATCCTGGAGTGACCCACGCAGAGTCCAGACCTCAACTCTATTGAGAATCTGTGGTAAATGCTCAAAGTGAATGTCCAAAACCCTGCAATTTAAACTAATTAGAACAATTTCCAATGGAAGATCAGGCCTAAATCCCTCAGGAGATCTGTGCCAACTTATTAAAGAACTACTCTCAGTGATTGTTGTCAGTTGTGGCTAAAACAGGGTTCACTATTGACTATTAAAGTCAGGGGGCTAATAATTGTGGATGTCTCATTTTTGCCCTTTGTTTCAACTCAGTGTATCAATAAAATATCCAAATTAAACTTAGTGGACATATGTTTTGTAGTGTATTTAATTCTAAAATAACAAACACTTGTTGTTAATGGTCATTTTCATTTAGAAATCCATGTGTTGTCTAATTTCATGAGGCAGGCTAATAATTTTGGCCTCAACTGTAACTGACCAGATCAAAAACCCAGAAGTTTAACTGACTTTATCTCATGACTGCTGTGTGTTTAGCAGGAGAACGCAGGAGTAACACTCCAAACACAAACATAAAATAACAATAAGGAATAAGGAACAAAAGAAGCGCTGACGGGGCAGCAAACTTACAGACAGATGACCAGGAGATCCGAATGGAACGGAGAGGGAAATAATCACACACGTAACGGTAATCCACGCACAAAAACTAAACTAAAGCATCGATTTAAACAGACAGAAGTAAAGTCATCAGCTAACATGATACACCTGGGAGGGAAAAACAAAGCTACTGAAGACACACAAGGGAAACAGGAAGTACATAAGATACCAAAATAAAACAGGAAACAGAGATAAGATGCAACAATGAACTGGAGTGCAGGAGCACTGGGGAAGCAGTGAAATAAAGAAACCCCCAAAACCTCAGAGTCCCAACACTTTACACTGTAATCATATTAAAAAGTTTTTCTTTCATTCTTTGGAGCAGTGTATCTGAATGTGTTAAAGAGGCCTTTCCATTAAAAACGTTTTTTCTGAGGTTTCTGTTAAATATTTTAGCTCCACAGGTGTTCTTACCTTCATAGTGGGTGTGAAAACAGGTCAACAACTTCTCTTTCAGTATTTATCTCTCAAACTACGCAGGTGGTGATAACACCCGAGTTCGAACGCCCTGTACTTGTTTCGTCACAACTCCTGTGCTCGTTTGTATTCGGCAGCTCCCGCAGTTGAAACCACAAATAGCATGCTGCTGGCTAAAAGCTGTAACATAAGACATAGCAAACAGGAAGACATGACATCTGACGTTGCCATGCGCAGACGGGCAGGAAACGGTATACCTTGCTCTCATAGGCTAATTTGTTAGCCAATCAGAGTCCAGCAAATTCGAATAATGAATATGAACGAGCTGCTGCCCGATGGAACGCGCTGGAACCAGACGAATTTTGACGCAAAGATTGAAAGGTCTGTTAATAGGTATTTCATGATGTTTTTTAGATATAAAATGTTTCATATTACTGGTTAATAATGGAAATAACCACAAAGTCCTGAAATTTGTATGAAATTACCTCTTTAAAGTTCTTAAAACTAAGAGAATTTCTATTTAACCGAGCTGTTAACTGACTTTCTATTACTATTAGAATTTAAATACACACAGTGGAGTGAGTTTCAAACAATTTTTGTGCAATTTTATAAATACATTTGATGTGGATGGAATATTAAACCTCCTCATTAATCTACAACTAAAAACTAAAAACATCTGTGACTTTTACACTGATAGGATGTGGAAGAGTTCTGCATCTGGTCAAAAATGGATGAAAATATTTGTGAACATGCATAACATGTGAAAGCAGATATCAAAGACATCACACTGACTGTTCATCACTGTTTCACTTGCATTAAACTTTAAAGATCCTTTCGCCCCTCCATCCACCCAGACCTCCTCCTTTACTCTGATGCAGTTCATCAAGAAGGTGCATCAAATTAACATAAATTTAAATGAAAGAAGCTAGACTATAAATGTTGAAGATGGTTATCAAAACACTGCTGGGATATACAAAGATTAGAAATGAGATATTACAAACACATTCTACACCATCAACAAAGAGAAGCAGACAGAAAGGAATCCTCAGAGAAGGCCAGAGCCTTGTTGTTTTGGTTGAAAAATAGTTCAACAAACTAAAACATCAAACTTCGCCTCATCTAAAAATCGGGTCAGCTGTTATATCTTTGATATGGAGATGATTTACTCTGTTTTGCTAAAAACAGAATTAAAGCAAACAAGAGGGAATTAAATTACCTTCGACTCACAGCGGAACACAAATTAATGCCCACATGATTATTTTAAATATAGATAAATGTGTGTGTGTGAAGTTTTTATAAGGAAGAAAACCAGGGTTGGATGAATATGTTTCCTTTATTCTTTATGGTTGCATTTCCTTTACAAATGAGGAAATTCAGACACCTTCTGGACAGAGGAGATAATGTATTGGACATTGCTTCTTAAGACAAATGAAAGATAATTTCTATTCACACATCAAAGATTTGTACTCTCTGTGGTTTTCTCATAGAAAATGCTGATTTAGAAAGTAGCATTGCAGTAGACTTTATGCATTCAGACATTCTCCTCCCCTCCAGACTCAAAGTTATTTTAGATAAATATGAACAATCAGCCTTGCCTCTTTCTTGCCCTTCAGCTCAGGTAATTTATTCTAAATCTGTTTATTTCACAAAAGTTAGAGAGGGAATCAGGACCTGAGATATGATGAGAGTTTATTGAGTCGAGATATTTATGATCAACAAAACAAAGCTTCACAGATTCAAGCAGCGCAGTTGCAAGATCACCAAATATTTTAATGTTTAATTAAAAATAAGTCAGAAACACTCAGTTCTCTAACAGGCAAAGAAAAACAGAATGTTTTTTTCCATCTGGACATGAGAATACCAAAGCTAACTCTTTTGGGAAATAAACCAGGATGTTTACTTTCAGAAATTCCAGCTGCAGGAGGTCAGCGTCTGGTTGTTGCATATTATGATTTGAACATTTTAGAATCACTGAGTGAATAAAATTCCACAAATCCTGCTTTGATGCGCCTCTAAATCAAGAGTAAATAAAAACTCATTACTCCATCTCTGACCACATAAAGTTTCTCATTCTAAAATGGCCTTTTCTGTTTGTATTAGAACTGGATGCACATTTCCACCAAAACTGTATCCGTATTACATTCCAGCTTCAAGTGCTGGAAGCTGCTGAGGCAGTAAGTTTTCATCAAAATAACTGGTTAAAATGTTAAAAAGCTGCATTTCTTAATGAGTCAAAGGATACAGACAAATAATGGCCCGTCCCCTCATAATAAAAAAGCAGGAAACTAAAAGCCTGTTTGGACACAAAGTTTAGTTTACAAAACCTTTGCTGACTTGGAGATCCACTCAATATGAAGATATCAATGACCTCATATTTATTAACAAAAACAAAGTCATTATTTTTTTGCACATGGCTAATTAAAATATATATATATATGGTTAAATTAATGCTTAATGCTTAATTAAAGGTTTGGCAGTATTTTACATATAAAACCTTATTAAATCAAAAATTATAGAAATTACAACCATTTCTGTTTGTGATAATTTGTAGAAGCTGCTCAGTAGGAACTTTCAATTGATTTCATGTATTACATGTTTAAAAAGATCCTTTTCAGATGTGCAAAATAGTCAAACTGAAATTGAATAATCCAGACCCAATTTCAATAATCAGATTTAGTTCAGGTTTATTTCTGAGAGCTATTTTAAATCTTGTAATTGCTACTATTCATTTTTTTCCCCTCAATGCGTTTGTGTTTTTTATGTGTACAACATGGCTACTCCCTCCTGCTCCTACACAGCTGGAAGCTAATGTTTGTGCTCGCTATTATTTCAACAGATCTGCAGACCCTGGACCTGAAATATCAAAGTGTTTTATTCCAGATTGCCCCCCCCCCCCCCCCCCCCCC